>MU191398.1:482-35975 GCA_016904865.1 Pissodes strobi
ATATGTATTATTTATCAAGCTTTTATTTAAGCATTTCGAATTTACTTTTATAAGATAGTTGACCATATTTTGTTATCGCAGAGTTTTCCACCTAGTGTCCCCATTAACCAGCTGTGGATTTTTTACCACAATATCGGGCCCAATTCTCTTTGGTCCTTTTTATTTAGGTTTCCTTCCTGGGATTCTTTAGAATTCAAGTCAGCTGTTATATTTCAAGAACCACTCGATGGTCATTATTTTTTGCTGGGAAAGTACACCGGCGAGTACGTCGCCAAGCAAGCCTATTTTCGATCCTAACGTAAAAATAAAATTTAGTATTCTTCGGTCCGCGTTTAGTTACACAACCCTAGGTAGAGAGCTCTGCTTATTTCATATTTTTGCAGATATCGTATATTTCGTTTACTTTTGTAATTTAGATTTTCAAGAATAAATCTCTAACTCTCTACTGATGTTCGTCCCTGCCAAAACTGAAAGTATTTCAAATTCACGAGTAAATTAAAATAAGCGTATAATCTATCTCTAACGCTAAAGTTCGTTGGTTAAATCAGGCTCAAGAAACACTTTTGAGCTTCTGTGAAGCTCACGCTTATTCCTCAATATTAAACGAGCCGTCTCAGGAGACAAGAGTCAATCTAAGCGATTGATGGTCATTTTTAATACGTGTTCCTATTCTAACAGAACTAACAATATTAACAGATGAGCCCGCTAGACCTGAGAGTATGTCTTTCACCTCAGAAACATCTTCAACTTCATCTTCTGGGGCATATTAAAAACCATCAGACCTCCTCTGTCTCTCAGACACCTCATGCATTACATTACCATGCACCACAGCTGGGCTGTACTTACAGTCGTCATTCTTGGTTGAAGTTGATGTGGAACATTTTATGATGTCATCAAGGAAGGTCAAAAAGCTAGTTCTCATGCTCTTAACCTCCTCAGTTATTTCTCGAATCTGAGTCTCAAAATCATCAATCTTTTGTTTGTAGGCAATTTTAACTTCACCTAGAGCCTCCTCCAATGCTTTGACCATGTTATTTAGGTACAGTGCTGTTTAAATTCCCGGTACACATTCACCGCCACAAGTAGGGAACGGTGCGGGCAGACAACAGTAGGAATTGGATCTTTGTGGAGCTTACTCCAGTGCAGCCCTTACACAGAACCATCTTGCAAAAATCACAGGGGCAACTAAACACCTCCCCAGTATTTTTTGGTTGTTTAAAAACACATTTAGCAGAACACTTATTACGTGTGCCAGCCGTTGTTTGAGTAAATGAGATACTCAAACAACGGTTAAACCAAGGATGAAGCAAAAACATTTTGCAAATACAATAAATTGAAAACATGATTGCTCCTGTTGGTTAAATGTTAATTTCTTTGCAGAACTGCCACCTCGCCAGCGTCACTTCCGCCGACAATCAATGGCATCTCCAGCGGTCCAAACAGTTTGGGCCCGCCAATGAATTCGCTGAACAGGTCCAGATCCAGATCACCTTCTCACTTATATACAGATTCTAGGAGATCAGTCAGCCCTAATTTCCCAAGAAAGAGTTTAGTCCCTCCACCTCCATCGTACAATAATAGGTAAGTAATAAGATATTTTGTTATATTATTTTGAAGATAAAATTATTTATTTACAAAATTATACACAATATTAACGATTGAGAGCTGATTATTAGAACCTGAGGCGATGATAGGATTATTGAATGAAAGAGAGAGAGAGTTAGATAATTATTGTTGTGTCTGGTCAAGTCTAGGGAAACTCTTTATACTTTGTGGAGAAGAATATTTTATTTTTTGTAAAAAGATAAGATGTTTGTAATGACAGTAAACAATAATAATAATTAATCTTTTTTATAGTTAACTTGATCATAAAATGACAATAACTCTGGCAAAGAGTAATAAAAAGGTTAACATATTAAAATAATAAAGCTTTTCTCTATCTAACATTCTCCCACCCCAAAAGTGGATTTGGCACGTTGACTGCATTTATAGTACTTTTGATTTTAGTACTCTTCCATATCTCGACTTCCTGACAGGATCTTCTGGTAACGGTTCATCAGGGGGAGATACTATATCAGAATTTTCGGATGATACTGAATTATTTGACATAGCTTCTAACACATAAAGCTTTTTTAAACGACGAATGAGGAAACCGCTTTTCGTGTTAACTTTTGCCACTATTTTTATTAAAATAATTTCAGCCTCTTCCAACTCCATTCTACTACGAAATTTATTTTTAATTTGGAATTTCTTATTTTTGAGATTAAAACCAAATCTTTTCAACCAGCCTATTAATTTTATTGTCCTTAAATATGAAGAAAAATATTTTAAAATTTAGAAAACTGTTCAATAATTCAATAATTTCTATTACTTTACTTGTATTTAAACTTTCTTCAAAAACTTCATTTATTTCTTGCGGGTTTAGCCAATTTGGACCCATCCACCATTTATTTTCCAAGAGTTGTTTTCCACTGCAACCTCTAGACCACACATTTGCAATAATCATAGTATCTGGAACGTGATTTCATTGTGCTGGTGTACTGATTTCTTTTACGCGGTTACCCACAAAAGTCTTCCAGTTAACTTTCGACCTAATCCAAGCCAAAACTACCATTGAGCCGGTCGAGAAATGTGTTGGAATATCTTTAAACTCGATAATAGCTTTTATAGTATTCACCAATCGTACTCCTATTAGTGCTGCCATGAGTTCCAGTCTAGGAAGAGTATAATAGGTTCCACTGGGCAAATCCTAGCTTTGGCTAATAATAATTTGACTAAATTTTCTCTATCAAATTCATAGCGTATAAAAATGCATGCAGCATAAGCTAATTTACTTGCATCCACAAAAACGTGGATACTAACATCTTTTGGTTCCTCTTTCTTATACTCGGTTAAGTGTCTTGGAATTTGATAAAGATCGATAAACTTTAAATTGCTTAGCCGGATTTCAAAAGATTTTCTTAAATTATCAGGCAAATTTTCCCATGTAAGTCGTTCCAAGCCCTTTGCAATAAAAGTTTTGGAAAAATAGTGACAGAAACTGTCCAACCTATGGAATCAAAAAGCTTTTGTGCGACAAAAAGTAGACCTCTTTTGCTTTTAGGAATTTCGTCATACTACCTATGCTAGTGGTGTCACAAAATAAATTATCAGAACATGGATTCCACATCATCCCCAGTATAGAAGTACTCTGAATATTTTGATTTTCTATTAAATCTACTGAATTTAACATATTATAAATCCAACCCCTCAAATCAAAATTTGCTTTTTTCAAGATTTCTATAAAAATGTAACTAATTCTGCTTCATTTTTAACCCTGACAACACAATTTTCTAGGATTTCAAAAGATTAGGTGTAGTGTCTGGATATTCCTGTTTATATTCATTAAGATGCAAATTTAATGTGGCTGCTAATAAGAGGTGTTATCAGCTCAATCAAATTTGAACCCTTCTTCAATAAACTATTTAAACTATTACTATTAATGTCCTTTGCCGAACCATCGAAAACTGGTCTAATTCTCGTCGTAGCACTGGCCTCTTTGATGACAGGATGGTGAGCTAGGTAAAGTACATTCTTATCCATATTATCCTCTATTACCTCCTCAATGATGCCTTGGCCTTCCAAGTCTTTAAATACCTGTTCGTAGTATAAAAACTTGCAAATGCTTAACAACTTTCTCGTTGGCGAAAATATTCTTTTTTTTGCCAAATTGTAATTGGACATAATACTTGGTCGCCCTTGCAACCACGGTAAGCACACTTCATACCTATTATTATTTAAAATTGTGTTTTCATTAAAATTTTTAAGAGTGTCAATATCTAAAACTTCTTTGCATTTTGTCTCTGCCGATTCCCTAATACCCAAAACATCTAAATCCCACAACTCACTTATTGTACAGTTAGAAAAATAATAAGAAACTATAAAATTTTTAATATTACACCTTTGTTGTCCCATAATTGACCACTTCAAGTGAGATTCAATGGTAAAAATATTGTTATTAATTTTTTTTACATATCCGGTCAAAATTATTCCCAAAAAGTCTGCTTCAATCAGTACATTTATTTCAAATTCAATATTTTCTAAATCAGCTACAACTATATTCTTTTAAAAAATTATTTTCTATTCAAATCAGGACACATATTAGTAAAATGTTTACGAGAACATATCATACATTTTACAGTAGATTTGCAATTTCCATCGATCAATGGTCGATGCAATTTCTAAATGAATGATTTACTAGTTTGAGTAAGATTAAAATGCTCTTCAGCTTCTACTTCCTCTTTTATAAATTCAAGTAATCCCTGTAAATCGTTGCTTTTATATTTTATAGACCGCTGTCTTTCCCAAATGTTAATTAAATCTGAAGGTAAAGCTGACTCTACCAGAGGAAAAGCATCGGAGCGTATTTATCTCTAACTACCACCCAGGACTCTAATGCCCTGAGTTGGGTATCCAGCCTATCATACGAACAAGATAATGACATACCTTTTGATTCATTAGTTTGCTGATTCAGAACAAGACTAAGCAACTCTCTTACATATACTTCGATTAAAAATTCATCTTTAGCAAACCTGTTCCGCATTTGGCCAATGGCTTGCATGTAACTTGTTCCAAAAGATGAAAAACTCTCCATAATTCTCCTGGCTGGTGAACCTTATCTTCCATGGGCGTGTTTGGATCATCGTGGATTTTCTTGAACTGACCCCAAAACCTCGGCAAATGTGCCGTGCCCAAAACTTTAATCAGTTTTTGACATTACCATCAAATTTTGGCAGGTCAAGTTTCGCAAAATTCAAAATTTTTCTTGCAGACTCGCAGGTTTTCTTTTCTTTACCCTGAAGAAAATGCTTAATCATTTGAATTAAATTGAATTGAAAACATGCTTTATTGTCCAAGAATTACATAATGAAAATTCTTATTGACAAAGCTGGTAGAACTTACATCTAGATAGGTATTGTAATTCATCTCAAAAAAAATTGCTAATACTAAAATATGAAACAATAAAACAGGTCTAAGCTATAAAACAATACAATGACCTTAATGCTACAAACTTGCATATAGATAGTTATGTTAATTTGTCTCAAAATAAAATTTGCTAATGCTAACATTTTAAACAACAAAGCAGGTCTAAGCCACAAAACATCCACAATGACCTCAACGCCACAAAACACACACAATGACCTCAACAAACACACAGACAAAAGCTACAACACAGGCTTCATGTCAAAATTTATGGTCGAAGTAAGACTGAATAGAATAGAACGCTAACTCAAGAAAAACAACCTTACATCGGGCTCTGAATCTTTTTAGATTCGAGCTATCGTGTATATCAATAGGTATATGATTATACATTTTAAGTCCCCTGTAGATCAAGGAGTTCTGAACAAGAGTAAGACGCGGGATGGGCAATCTCAAGGCATCAGACTGCCGGGTATCACAGTGACCACCTCCCTTTGAGAAATGTGAGAGGTGTTTGTGGATAAAGCATACTGTTTCCAAAATGAATAGACTAGGCAAGGTCAGGATTTTATTTGATATAAACAAAGGTCGGCAGTGAGCTCTAGGATGTACACCACAAAGGAAACGAACAGCTCTTTTTTGCATGACGAAGGCTGACTGAAATAATAAATTACTAGAGCAGCCCCAGAATGGAATACAGTAGCGCAGGTGGGATTCAACCAAAGCGAAATATGTCATTCTGGCGACTGATTTGCCCAGCTCAGATGCAATAACTCTTACACTGTAACAACCCGACGAGATTTTTTTCTTGATCGCCAGAACATGTTCGTCAAACTTTAGGCTGCAGTCGAGATTAAGACCAAGAAATTTGGAAGAGCTCACCGAGCCCAATGTATGATGCGAAAGTGAGACGTCGGGAAGATTGAGATTTCTAAAAGTTATCATATGTGTCTTGGAAAGATTCAAGGACAGCAAATTAGAATCGCACCAGATTTTGATTTTCTTTAGATCCGTGGAGACCAAGTCGTGTAGTACCACAGGGTCCTCATGACTCCAAGTGACTGTGCTGTCGTCGGCAAAGACTGTAAACAAGCCGGTAATATCCAGACTCATAAGATCATTAATGTAAATGATAAAGAGTAAGGGTCCCAAAACGGATCCCTGAGGGACGCCACTGGAAATATGTCTCCTCTGAGACACCCTCCCGTCCACAGTCAAGAAAAGCTTCATCTGGGAGCTCAGCAAGAATTTTAAGTGATATGCCATCAGAGCCTGAGGCATTTTTATTGTTCATCTCGTTTATGGTGCATTTTATGTCATTGTGACCAATTGGACGAAAGCGAAATCTATCAGCACCGTGGACCTGTGACAAGTAGCTGATAGCATCGATGTCACATGATATATTGCTAGTCACAGTAGAAGCCACGGAGCAGTAAAATTCGTTCAATGTATTGGGATCAAGTGAGATACCCTTCTGATGAAAATTAGTTCTACCTGTAAGCTCATTTATGATCTTCCACGACATCCTGCCCTGATTTGACGACGTTTTGAGTCTATGCGAGTAATACAATTCTTTAGCCTTGCGTATTAGCATCCTATAAGTTTTCCTGTAGTTAGAAAAATAACTTTGTAAAAATATATTATTGGGATAGAACTTCCTTAATGTATTAAGGCACCTCAAATTTGCAGCTGAGATGCTCATACCCCTGGTTAACCACGGCTTAGGTTGACCCTTCACTCTAACATTAGGAACTGGAAAAGAAGAATTTATAATACCACACAATGTAGTGTGAAACTCAGTAAGACTGTCAGATTCAGTCTGCATTGACTCCCAATTAAAGATATTACACTCCTGTCATAAATTTTCCTACCAAATATTCGCCCTCTCACCCTACTGGACCTTTTATACTTTGATAAATTTCCGATAGAAAACCTGGCATACACAGCATTATGATCAGACAGTGCTGCATCCAAAGATTCACAGTCCAGATCCTCACTCAAGTTTGAGCATATATAATCGATTGTAGTAGAAGAGTGGTCAGTGACCTGGGTGAAACTGTGAACATGCATGGAAAGGTTAAAAGCAAATTGAGACCATGGCAGTAGTTTGCGATTCATTATCGCCATAATCAATATATAGATCACCTGCCAAGATAATTTTATGACTCGCAGAAAGCTGAGACAGCAAAATCTCAAGTCTACTCAGGAACTCAAGGACATCCGAACCAGGCGACCGGTATATGCAGATCACATACATATTGAACTTTACAGAAACCATTGCAGAGAACTCAAACAGCTTCTCCTCAATCAGGTAGTCAAACTTATCACATCCCACAAAGCATAACCTACCAGAAAACGAATCATTAATTAAGGCTGCAGTGCCACCATTTCGGTAATTTAACCGGCAAAACCTGGAAATTACAGTATATCCAGGGATACACAATGGTTCATCTATATTCAACCAATGTTCAGTCAAAAGTACTATGGTAGGATAGTTCAAGCTGGCTATAAAAATGTACAATGCATTAATCTTACAACGTACAGACTGTATGTTAAGCAACATGATAGAAATGTTTGAGTCAACAGAATTTACACTAAAAAATGCGTGTCGCCACTTAAGCTTTCAGACACACCTTGGAGTTCAAACGATATTAATGATCGCTCAACAAGAGGAACCTGCCTTACAGAGGCAATAGAAATCTTACATTTAACTACGGACTTAAAGAAAATGTATCTAGCCAAATGGCGACATAGCACTTTTTTACCTACTCTAAATCTACTCCCCACAATATCATTGCTAAAAATTCTAACTGATGCGCTATGCCTCTTCATAAAAAGAGAAATTCGGTTATAGAAAAATCTATACATTCTATTGGAAGACCCGTGTCTTGTGTAGCTTAAACTAAAAATTAGATTACAAAACTTGCCAACAGAACACAGCCTGCGAATCGCACGACCCGACACCCCCACCACATCAACACTCAAACAGACAATAACAGTGTCATCAGGGCCCAGCGAGCTGGTGTAGTTGAAGATTTTACCTGCTATCATATCGGCACTATAACCTGGCATTGTGATACCAAATACACTAGATTTTGAATCATCAACATACTGACGAATCCCAGAGGACAAGCCGCGAGCACGCACATGACCAACAACAACGACTCTGTCCCTAACAGGTCCATTGGAGTCTGCTCGACCATATGAGCTGACTGGGGCCATCTGTGATGATCCATTAGGTGCATCAGGAAACCTCATGGACAGTGCTTCGTCAGGAGCATCCTCATCCGCTATGGACATTTACTGGAGTAGGGAAACACGTGTATATTCCTCGTTGATGTGGGAATGACATCAAGAGAGTAGCACAATTATAGGTTAAGGTCTTCTAGTTCCTTGGTAAGAATGTTGTTTTCCATAGTTAGAGTCTCAATTGTGATAAACATGCGCCATCTCAGGTCTTCAAGGTCAGAGAGAGTCGGCCGAGCACCGACAAGCTCCCGCTCCAGTGCTTGAATTTCAATGCCATCTGTGGGAGAAGTGTCTTCATCATCCAAGATACATTGACAAGAACCGTCCTGCGTTATGGCTAAAGGACAGGTGAGCGTCTGAGTAGCAGTGGTCATCAAGGATCCAGTGTCCCGCTTCATACTGTCAATAACCCTTTCGAGTTCGCGTATTTTGATCTTCAATCCATTATTTTCATTCACAAGATGTGCTTCGTCACACTCTGCTTCTTCGATAAAAGCCTGCATATCTCTTTTTGTTTTTTCTAAATGCTTTGTGCTGCTATCGAAATCAATTTTTAATTCTGTTATTGTTTGCTGTAAGGCATCAATCACATCAGGGTTAGAGTCCGAGGACAGCGCAAAACATTCATTTGAGCACCAGATCAAATTGTCTCTAACCACAGATATCCTATTTGTCCTTGATGCACAGCTTTTATGAAGAACAGTCAAGCATTGAATACAAATGTATTTTTTTTGGCTTTTATTTTTGCAACATTTAAAAGTTAGCGCCATAATCCACAATACCAAATTCCAGGAGAAACAACAAATGCCTTCAGATTAACAATCCACATATAAAAGGGAAACAAAGTAATACAAAAAATATTGTTACATGCAGCACAAACAACAGAGTACCTCGATCGTATACTGGAACGCAGTCACTTTAAAAGATTGTAAACACAGGTTCTAGCAGTCTAGGTTATGAATAGTATTGCAGAGTGTATATAACACTTATTCTGGGTGCTTACCAAGAAACTTTAGTTAAAAATCATCCCCGATGTATTTAAAAATATCCCCATACACTTTTCACCAATTTATTGGGGGTAATAACAATTAAAAATCGAAAATTAGCGGCAATTTCCGCACGCACATCACACACCGACTACGTTCCAACGCCAACGTTTCTTTATAACGACAAATTAGCTCACGCATTTCTTCCTGGTCTATAACTTCATTAGTAAACAAAACTTCTTGTAGCTTTTCCTCTGACATTAACAAATATTTAATGGAGTTATCTACTTCGATGATTCTGCTTTCCTTATCTTCAATAATTATTTTCCATGTTTTCAACTGAACTTCGTGTATCTCACTTTTCAGACCATCGTCGAACTCTTCGAAAATTTGCCGCACTCCAGTTCTTATAATCTCCCTTTCGGACTTCAAACTGACCGACATACACGCTTGAGGATTGGTATGCCATTAATGTAGTGTCTGGTCAAGTCTAGGGAAACTCTTCAATAACTAACAATTCCGATAGCGTTGCCGTTTCTCTAGAGTTTTTTTCCTAATCTATATTTCTTTAACATTGCTATCTAAGTCAGGTTGGGTAAAATCCTAAAATGTTAAAATTTAATTTCTATAAATGTCGCATTTCTGAAGGAAATAAATGGTATAAAATAATCTGTACTTTATGTAAAACATTGTCTGTTTTGAATGCAGATCCAGGAGTCCAACACCAAACTTTACATCGACCCACCACACAAAGCTATCTACCAACAAGAGTCCACAACACACAATGAAGAATTCCGGACCTCAAAGTTTGCCTTTCATTCCAACATCGCCCAAATCGAAACACGTGGCGACTATACAAATACCTGTAGAAAATAAGGTAATATATGTAAAATTACTTATCATTATACTTTTATAGAGTGTTTGATTTACATATCAAATCAATCGCTCTTGTCTGTATATTCAGTGATGTGCCTACCATGATTTTTACTTTGTAGGTAATGAAATCGGAAGCGGTGCTCCAAGTGAACAGCGAATCGCATAGCAGTGACAATCATAGCGACACATCCTCCCAAATGTCCGACGAGGGTTACAGAAGTCTCGGGGTCGTACAAGATAAAAATAAGAAGAGATCTTCGGTGTACAGCCAGAATTCCGCAGAAGATGTTGAAGAAAATGGTAACTCATCCTTGATTTTTAATATTTATAATAAAGCTATTTACCTATTTTGATACTAATATCATCTCCTTTGTATTAATACACTCGTTTATATATCTTATAGAGCATCAACGTATTTACACAGAAGATGAACTAAACGACTTCGGGCTTCGCAAAACGAATTTCTCCCAAAGAATCTACGAGAATGAACCCAAGTTTTTGAGAAGGACCCCGGAACCGTCCAGATCCACTCCGCAGTCGCCTACCACGGAGACGGACAGCGAAAAGACTATACTGCATAGCCCGAAGCTGACCCCAAATATAGGTAAGACTGTCGAGGAACGATGTGCAAGTCATTTTTACATTTCAGATCAAGATCAAACGTATTATGAAATCCCTAATGTGACTCTTTGTTATGTACATATTTAAACTATCAACTTCCATAGGTCAAAATTCGGTCGATTCCATCAGAAGTTCCCCCCGACCCGAGGATCGCCCACTACTAAGAAGGGCCAGCAGTACCGATAAAGTCGTTGCCAGTCCGAAGAGAGCAGCTCCTGTAATTTCAGTGGAAGAGGATCGTCCAGCACTAAGAAGGGCCAGCAGTACCGATAAAGTTATCCCCAGTTCTAAGAGAGCAGCACCAGCAATTCCAGCGGCAACCAAAAAAATGGACAGCAAAACTAATACATGGAATGGCAGGCTTAGGCCGTCAAGGCCCAGCGTTGGTCCGGATACGTTTGTGTCTCCGTTCCAGAGAAACACGAATGGTAAGTAAAAAATTAAGGTGTGTGCTGAAATTACTTCGAAATTTTCCATAAAATCGGCTACCTTCCGTTGGAAATGTTTAAATTCTAGCTCATTTTCCCGTCTTCAAATAGTTTTAAATGAGATTTCAGGCAAAATCTTCATATTTTATTAATTGAAACATCATGCCAATATATATATGGAAGATGCATTTCTTCAAATTTTTTATAATGCAACGAAAGCAAAGTTTGCATGTTTCCCTTTAACATCGATTTTCTTGTATTTTTTAAGTTCGAAGCTACAGGAAAGTTCAGAAAGAAAAATGTGGGAAAACTTGTAAATGATGCAGGAGAGTTGATTGTGGATAGAGAAGATATTAAAGGAACTTGGAAGAAGTATATAAAACAGTTGTTTTTGATGAGAGAGGAGCTGAGCCCGGACCTGATATTATGAGAGAGGAAATTAGAGCTGCCATTAATACTCTAAGGGAAGGAAAGGCTCCAGGGCCGGATGGAGTACCTCCAGAATCCCTCAGGCTTCCTGACGATGAGTCCATCATATTCCTGACTGGCATTTTTAATAGCATCTACAATACTGGGAGCTTTGCAAAAGAATGGCTTATCTCTGAATTTATAATGTTACGAAAGACACAAGGAGCCAAAGCATGTGGTAACTACAGAACAATTAGTCTTATGAGTCACATGCTAAAGTTGTTCCTCAAAATCATTCATCGAAGAATCTATAAGATCTGCGAGAAAAGAGTGTCACATACACAATTTGGATTTATGAAGGGCATGGGTACAAGAGATGTACCTTTCTGTCTACAAGTAATGGTCCAGCGCTGTATATAGGGATATGAACTGTGATATTTTTGCCCGTTTTATAGACTAGCAGAAGGCGTCCAATAGAATAAATACGAAAAGATGATAGATGTCTTGATGAATACGGGGATGGATGATAAAGATCTAAGGATCATCCAAAACCTTTACTGGAATCAATCAGCTACTATTAAAATTAATATGGAAGAGCAAACCAACACAGTAAACATTCTTCGAGGAGCTAGGCTGGGCTGTATCCTGTCTACTCGGAGGAAATCTTTAAAGAGGCCCTGGAGAATACCGACATAGGAATTTTGCTGAATGGAGAACGAATGAACAACATCCGGTACGCAGATGATACTGTGGTTTTCACTGACAACTTGAACAACTTACAATAACTAATGAACAAAATAAAAGACATCAGCAGTAACTATGGCTTAGAAATTAGCATTAGTAAAACCACGGCTTAACGATCAACAAATAGACAGAGTAACACAGTTCACCTATCTGGGGACCATGATCAATGATAATTGGGACCACTCACAGGAGATCAGGTGTAGAATAGACTGAATAGAGAAAGCAAGGGCAGCCTTTAACCAAATGGCTAAGCTGCTTAAAAGTCACAACCTCAACATCGACATCAAAATCAGACTCCTCCGATGCTATATTTTCTCGATTCTTTTCTATGGGATGGAGTCATGGACATTAACTGAGGCAACAGAAAGGACACTCTAGGCCTTCGAAATGTGGCTTTACAGGAGGATGCTGAGAATATCATGGGTGGACAGAGTTACCAACAAGTTATAGTGATCTGATCGTCTGTTTAAACGATATTCTTTCATTTCAGTGTCCTCTGGAAAGGGACAAAGGAGCCACACATGTGCTGCTATTTAAATTTTAGATTAATATTTGTTCTCCATTCTGCCAAAACATCGATGTATTCAGATATTGACTAATTTTCAAAATGAGGCGCGAATCTAATGATTGTCATATATTAATTATAGAGCATTAACGCTTGTCCAAGTAATTACGTGTAAAATCCAGCAATTTACATCCACATCTCATTGTAGTGATCTGACCGTCTGCTTAAGACGATATCATTTCATATCAGTGTCCTATGGAAAGGGATAAGAGAATAACACATGTGTTGCCATTTAAATTTTAGATTAATCTTTGTTCTCCATTCTGCTAAAAATTCGATGTATTCAAATACTAACTGAATATCAAAATAAAGTGCAAATCTCTAATGGTTGTCATATTTTGATCATGGTGCCTTAATGCTTCGCCAACTACTTACGGCTAAAATCCAGCAGTTTGCGTTCACATCTCGTTGTAGTGATCTGACCGTCTGTTTCGACGATATCTTTTATTTCAGCGTCCTCCGAAAAGGGAGAAGAGAGCCGCACATGTGCGGCTATGTACATTTTAGATTAATCTTTGTTCCCATTCCGCTAAAAATTCGATATATTCAACTATTGACTAAATTTCGAAATAAGGCGCGAATCTCTAATGGTTGTCATATATTAATCATAGTGCATTAATGCTTCTCGAATTAATTAAGGGTAAAATCCAGCAATTTCCATTCACATCTCGTTGTAGTGATCTGACCGTCTGCTTAGACAATATCCTTTTATTTCAGTGTTCTCAGGAAAGGGAGAAGGAAGTCACACATATGCTGCTATTTCAATTTTAGATTAATCTTTGTTCTCCATTATGGCAAAAATTCGATGTATTCAGATACTGACCAAATTTCGAAATAACGCGAGAATCTCTAATGGTTGTCATATATTAATTATAGAGCATTAATGCTTGTCTAATTAATTACGGGTAGAATCCAGCAGTTTACATCCACATCTCGTTCTAGTGACCTGATCGTCTGCTCAGGCGATATCCTTTCATTTCAATGCCCTCCAGAAAAGAAGAAGATAGTCACACGTCTGCTGCTATTTAAATTAAAAATTCGATGTATTCAAATATTGACTGAATTTCAAAATAAGGTGCAAATCTCTAATAGTTGTCATATATGCATCCCATTAATTACGGGTAAAATCCAGCAGTTTACATCCACATCTCGTTGTAGTGAACAGACCGTCTGCCTGGACGATATCCTTTCATTTCAGTGTCCTCCGGAAAGGGAGAAGAGAGTCGCACATGTGCTGCTATTTTAATTTTAGATTAATCTTTGCTCCCCATTCTGCTAAAAATTCGATGTACTCAAATATTGACTGGATTTCAAAATAAGGCCCGAATCTCTAATGGTTGTCATATATTAATCATAGAGCATTAATGCTTCTCCAATTAATTACGGGTGATATCCAGCAGTTTACATCCACGTTTCGTTGTAGTGATCTGGCCGTCTGTTTAGCCGATATTTTTTTTATTTCAGTCTTCCGGAAAGAGAGAAAGGAGTCACACATATGCTCGCCTTAAACAAAAGTAAATATTTAGTATTAAATGTTTCGAAACGATGCTTGTCGATAACACTGAACTGGCTTGAAGTTTTGTATGGGTGTAGTGGATCCGAATTCTTCCAACGCATTTTATGCAAATTCCTTAGGGGTCAAATTGTTTGTTTTCTTTGGTTTATTGGGGCTTTTAAGCAACTTTTCATTATTAGTCTGATTAGAACTTGCTTAAAGTGCTAATAAAAAAAAGCAAAGTCGCCATATGTCGTTTTGGGGCAATTGAGCTTATATTGTTTGGTATTACTGTATGGTGGAAGTTAATTGCGACCATATACTAGCATACAATGCAATAATAGCAAACGGGCGCGACATTAATTAACACGAACTCACCAAAAATAAGCTAAATCGTACGTTTTAGGACCTTTAGTAAAGGGTTTAGGCAAGTTCTTCACCACAACCTCCTCTTCTACCCTCACCATTTTGAAATATTACAAAAAAGAGAAAAAACAGCAAATTAGCAGCTATTTTTTCACTAGTTTTACTGTTTTTCATATTTATACATTTGATTACTAATTAAAAAATAAGAATGATTGCAATATATTAATAATAATAGTGCATAGTATATTAATGCTTCTCCTATTAATTACGGAAAAAATTCAGCGATTTAGATCCACATCTCGTTGTAGCGATCTGACCGTCTCGTCTGCTTAGACGATATTCTTTTATTTCAGTGTCCTCCGGAAAAGGTGAAGGGAGTCACAAATGTGCTCCTATTTAAATTTTTGATTAATCTTTGTTCCCCATTTTGCCAAAAATTCGATGTATTCAAATATTGACTAAATTTCAAAATAAGGTGCAAATCTCTAATAGTTGTCATATATGCATTAATCCAGGAAAAAAACAGAAAATTAGCAGCAATTTTTTACTAGTTTTACTGTTTTTCATATTTATGCACTTGATTACTAATTAAAAATAAGAATTATTGTCATATATTAATCATAATAGTGCGTAGTATATTAATGCTTCTCCCATTAATTACGGGCAAAATCCAGCAGTTTACATCCACATCTCGTTGTAGTGATCTGACCGTCGGTTTCGACGATATCTTTTATTTCAGTGCCGTAAGGAAAGGGAGAAGGGAGTAACACATATGCTGCTATTTAAATTTTAGATTAATCTTTTTCCCCTTTTTGCTAAAAACTCGGTGTTTCAAATATTGATTGGATGATTTTTAGGATGTTTCTAATTCTATGAGAGCCCAAAATGGGTCATTAAAAATATGGTAAGAAAAGTTGAATTTTTTTTAAATGTCAGTAAATCGAGTTTTTAGGTAAAACGGGCACTCTCTTCACTCAATTTCGGATTTTAGAGGAAATTTTATATAAAAACATCCTGTCGAGGAAAATAATCAGGAAAACCACTGCAACAGCGAACCCAGCAGGAATTTGCTTGGAAGACCTACAGCACTATCAACAACTTGCGGAAGTAAAAGACTTCTTCAGACAACAAACTAAGGCTAAGGGAGCTCGACTTCGCAGGTACAACGAGCTTTCCAAGAGAAAACAACAAAATACAGACTTCACAGCGGGCAGAAAGAAATTTTGCAGAAGTTTGAAAACACGTCTAGAAAACCCAGGCAATGCACAAGCCCCAGCTAACACAGATGAATTCCACAACTATTGGAGCTTCATCTAGTCAGAAGCAGTACGAATGGATAGCAGATGTTGAGCAAAGTGCATCGGAAGTTGAGGAAATATCTGTAGATCATTTAACAGCAGAAGATATTTCTCAGACTAACCCAAACTTACGGGCAACCCCGCTACACGGAGCAACGATAGACTAATCACGTGCCTGTCGGCAATATACAAACTCTTCACCTCTCAACAACCGCATATACGAACACTGTGCTACAAACAACATACTGGAGGAAGAGCAAAAGGGTTGTATACGAGGATCACCCGAGTGAAAACATCAACTTCCTATAGATGCAGTGGTCATAAAACAGGTTCAGACTAGGAAGAGAAATATCAATGTATGCTATATCGACTACAGTAAGGCTTTCAATTCGGTCCCTCATGATTGGCTGATGAAGGTACTGGATATTTACAAGATATGCTCGAAAGTAAGAGCGGTGCTCCAACATCTCATAAGCACCAATATCCTTGTCAACAACAACAACGCTGGTAAAGTCAAGATATCCAGAGGTATTTTTTCAAGCAGACTCATTATCACCCGTGTGGTTCTGCCTGGCTCTGAACCTTCGTTCTACGCTACTCAACAACACGAATATTGGGTACAGACTTAACATCAGGAACGGGCGGAAATCTATTGTACTTGGATAACCTAAAGCTCTTTGCAGAGAGATCTAGCCTGGATTGCCCTGTCTAATTAATACAGTTAAGACCTTCATGTCATTCGGACTTGACAAATGCGCCATCATCAACACAAAAGGGGCTCGTGGAAATCCAAGAAGATCAATACCAGGATATCAAGAACTTAAATCCCGAAGATACATACAAGTATTTAGGAATGCTACAGAACCAACATATCGAGCACACGCACTTGAAGAATATGTTCTCCGAGAAGTACAAGGATCTGAACACCAAGTTTTCATCTAAAAACCATATCACCGCTCTGAACACATGGGCAGTGCCTGTCTTAATCTACATCTTTGGTATCCTTAAGTGGTCTGAAGCGGACCTCAATGTACTCGACAGGTTATCTCGGCGACAGATGACCAAATTCCGATGTCTGCACACCAAGGCATCGGTCAAGAGGATATACCTTCCCAGAACATGCAGCGGTCGAGATATGATGAACATCTACAAGTTGTGCAGAACCCAGGAGAACATAATATGGCAATAATTGCTGAGATCAGAAGATGGTCTGATGAGAATAGCAGCCCAGGAAGATCGAGGATATACGCCACTGAATCTACAACATCGTAATCTCGAGTTCGACATGAGCTCAAGCCACCTGGGTGGAATAAGCCTTACATGGTAAGTTTCCAAGAAGTCTAAAAGCGGACAACGTCGATAAGCCGACCTCACTAGCATGGCTGGGCGCCGGTTTCCTCTACCCAGAAACTGAAGGATTCTTCATGGTCATCCGGGACAGAGTTATCAGGACTCGCAACTATGAAAAACCTTGTCTAAGACTGGACGTAGAGGACAAGTGTAGGAAGTGTAGGGCGATGGGTGAATCTACAGAGCATATCATCGCAGGCTGTAGATCACTCGTAGATAGCGCATACCTAGGCCAAAATCATCCACCAACAGCTGGCTCTCAAGAACAAGCTCCTTCAAATATGCCCACCGTATTACAAATACCAGCCCCAAGCAGTCTTGAAAACAGATAAAGCGGTACTGTATTGGGACAGGCCTATAATAACGGATAGAACAGTGGACTACAACAGACCGGACATCGTTATCATAGATAAAGAGAAAAAGACTGGAACCATCATTGACATAGCTGTGCCGCCATCTCATAGCGTCAGAGGAACTGAGACAGAAAAAGTCACAAAATACGAAAACCTTGCAGTAGAGCTGAAAAACATCTGACAGCTGACTAAAGTCTTCACAATCCCACTGGTAATTTCGGTTGAAGAGATCACTTCGAAGAATTCCCCTTAAAAATCTTTAGGATCTCGGATTATCCCAGAACATCATGGAATATGAGCAGAAAGCAGTGATAGACATGCCATATAACCCGCAAACTCCTGAACGGAGCCTGAATGGGAGGAACTGAATTGTTTTTCCACCAGGTTACTCCAGCCTGGTAATCAGACTAAATCGTTACCAGCGAAGGCTGAGTTGGCGTGGATAATAATAATAATGCAAATATAGTGTTTAAAAATGTTGTTATTTGGGAAAATCCTTGTGTATATATATAGGATGTTCACGAATAGAGAACCCAAGAGGGTAAATAGACCAAGAATTTCGTGTTTCTACCAAAAGCCTTTTTTCAAGTTTCTGCTTCTCGAAAAACTACTCTTTATGAAGAGAATTATGGACTCAAAGGTGCTCAAAAACTACGAAAACATGCAATACTAATAAGAACAAACTATCTTTATTTCTAATTTTTATCTGCTCAAGTGAAATCATTAGAACTGACTCTAAAATTCCCTGTTATAAAATGTCGATATTATTTTCAATGGGTTAGTTTTAGTCAAACGGCCCCAACGATACGCGTCAAGTAATAATATTGAAAGGCCCAAGAAGGAGAGAATAAATTAAATTTAGGCTCTGCGACACAGAAGTGTGAACAGTATAGAAAGTCAGATATCTGGGAGTAAATCTGGGTGAAAGGGGGTCTTTTGGTGAGTACTTAATGGAAATTGTTAGGAAGGTGGAGACCAAAATAGCAGTGTTAACTACAATTATGCCAAATGTAAATGGACCAAACAGCGCGAAACGGGGAGTTCTCTCGTCAATGGTGCATAACATAGTTCTGTATGGAGCACCAATTTGGTAGTCCTAAATATTAAAAAATATGCCGATATTTTAAGTTGACTTCAAAGAGGAATATTACTCCGTGTGGCGTCATCATATAGGAGTGTCCGCGGTAGCGCTAATGTAATAACAAGAGTTTTTCAGTTTTGAAACAACTATTTTTGACTATAAATGTTCATCAAAGCAGTGTCGTTTTTTGGTTAATTAGGAGCACAATCGACTGCAAATGTTCATCAGGGTGCCGTCGTTCTTCGGTTTCAAACAACTATTATCATCGACCGTAAAGTTTCATCGAAGCATCGTCGTTTTTTTTGTTTATAATAAGTACAATCGAATGCATATTTTCATCAGACTACTATCGTTTTTTCAATTTCAAACAACTATTATCGATTTTAATTTTTTATTGAAGCACCGTCGTTTTTTTGTTAATGGAGAGTGCAGTCGACTACAAATGTTCATCAGAGTACCGTCGTTTTTCAGATTTACAAAAGTGAAATCGACCAACAAATTTTCATTAAAGCATCTCGTATTTTATCATAAAAGGACTGTAAATATTCATCAGAGTACCGTAATTTGTCAGTTTTACAAAAATGAAATCGACTAAAAATTGTCATCCTATTTTATTTTAAAAAGAGTACCAGTACACTGCAAATGTTCATCAACGAATTGTCGAATGTATATTTTCATCAAAGCACGGTAGTTTTGTATTAATCAAAAGCACAGTCGACTGTTCATCAGGGTACCCTCGTTTTAGATGATTTACCGGAATGAACCGATGAGACAGTAAATAGTGCCATCTATACACCACGTATAATGTAATAACAAGAGTTCCGCCCATAGATTTACTGATAATGGAAATAAAAGAACTACATGAATCCTTCGAGAAAAACAAAGAAGTGTTAAAAAGGGTTTTCAGATCTAAAACGATGGAGAAATGGCAACAGAGGTGAGACGAAAATGAAGAAAAGGGACAATGGACGAAGAAATGGATAAGAAACATAGCAGAGTGGTTCGGACTTTGTACAAGCCAGACCATTGGACCATTTCAGCCAATCCAACGATCTCAAAACTCTGTGACGTGGCATGCACAATGTGCCGGTAGGATTTGATTTTTTTTTTGGCATTTTGCTCGAAAAAAAAAATCAAAATCCTCTTCGTAGACTTATGTCGAAAAACGACATTTTTTTGCTTCATTTATTCTCCTGAGCCCTATATCCGTGGAGATACTGTATATAGTATATACAGCGTGTGTATCCCAGAAAATTATATCAAAATTGTATTTTAAATACAGGTAGAAGAAGTGTATCCGCAATGGGCGACAGGAGGACCTCCATCTCCGCAAATTCGTCACCAAACAAGAGTCGTCTAAAACAAGAACTGTTGAATGCCGTTAAAAAAGCCGATGATGATGAAACCATAGCCATACAGGTAAAACAGGGCTTCTTATTTAATACTTATAATAATCATTTTAGATGTAAGTGTGTTAAATTCAATTCAAATGAATCTAATCCAAATTTTATCATTTCACACAGCCTACTAAACTTCACAGATCGGGAACCTTCGTGACACTAAAAACGAAACAAGTATGCACATCGGTGTAAAGTTGGCAACAAAATTAATGTCCATAAAATTACTTTGCTCTCTCGAATGACACATTATAATGATATGATTTATGGCCGTCATTTTTGCTGCCGATTCTACATAATATGTTATGGTTTTTAAAGTATTCATTCACACATTTCATGATTGGCAAATCACTCGTACGGTATTCGGTGTTTTTATGCATGCAAAGAGGGAATGGTCGTGAAAAGCAATTTTTTTTTGTGGCAAATTTGCAAAATTAATTTATAGATTCTCTTCGGGTAATTTGTTTACCCAAGTATTATACCAAATACCAGGCAAAGTTTTATTACAACTTTTAACGTAATATATTATTACAATCATTATACAAACACTACACATTAAAAGATGTGTTAAATGCCATCGTTTATCAACATAATAACTTTCAATATGTCAACAATTCTTCCCTTTCCCTTATTTCAATCTTGTAAATTTGCTACATAGCCTGCATTACCGTTTGTGGTACGTGTTACATGTTTTTTTCTTTCTGGCAAAATAAGTAAAGCACATATTTAACACAAAATCTCCCTAGGTTCAAGAATTGCTTCGCAAGTACGGCAGCCTCAGTACCTTGGACAACGAGGAAGACTACGCGCCCAAGTTCACGCGTCAAAATAACGAGAGAATGTCGTTTAGAAGCCCCAGAAAAGATTCGAAACATGAAAATAACTTTTCCAGAATACCAGCTCCGGTCCTGCACAACGCATAAGTATATCTACAATAAGTGGCCTGAATTACAAACACACTTCTGCAACTTGGGTACCAGCAACATCAAATGAATCCATGACGCAAACTTAGCTTTTATGAAGCTATAAGGACAGCTAAATATTTAATGAATCTAATTGTTGGTACTGAATTTCTACTGCCGATCGGAACCTATATTATAATAATATACCATTTCTTTTATTGCAGCCAGGCCACCCAATATGTTTGGTGCTAATATTTAGTTGTAGTTAAAAAGCAAACAAAGTATCGCGATTTCGATCCATGCCAGTTTTTTGACTGATTGTACTCAAAGAGTTCCTGCAACAAGTCTAGATGTATCGTCGTCATTCCAACTTAGATTCGAAAAAGACTTTTGTGCAGGATTTTACTGCATTTTTAAAATGCCCTTTTATTAGTAGTTGCTTGTCAACTGAAGGGAGATATTTGGTGTTTGAAATGATGGGTATCTCGAAAGAGGCTCAACTGATTTTCGGGATTTATTGCCCGTAGTCAAAAATAACAATCTGCAACGAAAATTCATATATTTCACGATTTATGAATTTTGTTTAAATATTCTTCGTGATTTGACAAGAACTAGTTGTGCCTGGAAATACTGGAACATTCAGATATGTAATCATTCTTAAAACTTTAGACTATCACTTGTGAAAATATAAGCAGTAAAAACACTTCTTGTGGATATCCCTCCCCATTTTGACAAGAATCAATCTATTTTATTGATAATTCATGGATCTTTTGCCAAAATATAAGGGGATTGATATTTCTTCATAATTTTGGCAAGAACTATTTCATTTTTTTGAAAGTCGGTCGTCGACACATTTAACTTAGTCATGAATCCTTTATCGACCAATAAACATAGACTGACAG
The DNA here is from genome assembly GCA_016904865.1 of Pissodes strobi. Classification (NCBI taxonomy): domain Eukaryota; kingdom Metazoa; phylum Arthropoda; class Insecta; order Coleoptera; family Curculionidae; genus Pissodes; species Pissodes strobi. The sequence goes on from MU191398.1 coordinate 22,463, forward strand.
ATTTAGGTGCCCCATTGTCGCATACAAGCCTCGAATGGAGTTGAAAAGTACATCGATGTTGAGTAAAATGGAGGGAGATAAGGGCGATAAGCCCCTCGAAAGTATGAAAACATACATCATCACTAGCCCGAAAAATATATTGGCTTGAGTGGCGCGAATGGATTAAGTAGATGCTGTGGTCGGAAAATTTAATGAAAATTCTTTTTGATTTATCAGTTATTTTCCCATCAACGAAATTAATTGCAATAAAAACTTATTAACTGTAAGAATCCGTTGAAAATAATGGTTTGAGTGTAAAATGTGGCCTTCAAATTTTCAGAACATAAAAAGTTGTACAAAAATTTTTATGGAAATTGACACCATTTTCTCACACAAGCCGTTTGGCATATGCCTAGAAAAAGTGATTATAAGACTATAACAAAAAGCATGAGTGTTCCACATGAAGCATATTATTAATTATCCATAAAAGAGCTGACAAAAATATGGAAATGCTTATTTATGCAGGGTTATTATTACTCATTAATTGTATTATTAATCGGTTATTATTCCTATAATATTTTAATGTTGTCTAATATTATAGTTTTAATAAGCGTGAATATGTAATATTATTGGAATCGCTTATTTGACACCCCACATGTCAATAAATTTGACATTATGACTTTTTAGCTCAACGTGTTCTTCTATAATAGACAGTGGCGGCTCGTGACAATAAGAACTGGTGAATCAAATTTAATTACCTCCCCCCTCCTGCGAAAGTACCTAGTACCAAATTTTACTTTACATAATTTTATCTACAGAACAGATTTTAAGAGGGAAAAACACACCGGATTATAAACAGGAAAATGTTGATTATGTCCTAAAAAACAGGGCAATAAGGAACTAAGATGTTCACGGGTTTTCATTACAGGAATCGATCAATGGGTTATAAATTAAGAAAAAAAAACGCGGAGTGCTATTAAATTAGAGGGTGGAACTTGAAGATAGGGGTGAAAAACTACCCCTTTTGGTTTTTTCAATACATGTCGTAAACAAACCAAAATTTTGATATATCTCATATGAAACTTTTTGTAAAGAATCAAATTTTCCATCGGAATAGCGTTTTTTGAATTTTGAAAAAAAAGCGAATATTTCGATTTTTTAATTTTTTTTGCTTTTTCGCCTGTATCTTTTTTTTAGGCTTAGACAGGTATAGGGGTTGCTTCAGATAAAAAAAAAATTGATTAAATTTCCTTTAAAATGGTGGGCGGAATAATTTTTTTTGCATGAAAATTGACCGAGATATGGCCATTTGAACCTTGCTGTTTTTTTTTGGCATTTCATCCCTCTTGTACGAATACTGTTTTTGTTCGCATTTTATTGAAAAAATCACTGTTTCACTCAATTAAAAAAGTTTTTTTACGTTTATTATTTAGTAATACATGACAAGTATGACAAATTAATGTTTGAAACAATGGTGCTACTACATTTCAACAATATTGACAAACTGCATATCGATATTAGCATCTATATCTTTAGTAATGTCATCTTCTGCAATATCAGTTTCTTGTATATTGTCACAATTAATCCCCATGCATTCTTTACAAAAAATTGAGCAAGTAATATTAATTTTTCTGCAACCACAGTTACGATGGCAACCTGTAGTGCAACCACAAGCAACTTTTTTCAGCAAATTCTCTGGCGCTGGAGGTGCCGTTGTGCGAATCGCAATTGACCCGTACTTGGACCTTTTCCAACTCCAACTCAGAGGGTCCAAGATATTTCCTTTCCACTGCTGTATTTGACGATAAGTCCTCAAGCCATGCTGTTTGATAGCATCACGTGTTGGCGGTAATTGCGCCAGAGAAAACTTGGCATTTTTAGACAGCTTATAAAGCTTTAAATATCGGCAGTTGCTCAGACTCATGTTGGTCTTTGCCCCATACAAACAAGCTGCAATGTATTCCGATGCAGAGGTAATATCTTGTCAGTTGCATTGTCACGTAAGAATATTTCCATGTGTGGCTCAAGTCGTACACTGTTTTTAATTATGAAATTCATAACTTTTTTTTGCCAATGTTATAGAAAGCTGAAGTCGTATCACAACCACTATAGACATGAATAAATCCTAGATACTTCTGCAAATGAGGAAAATTAAAACTATTTTTATCAAACAATTTTGACGCTACTTTATCGATGTGTGGTTTCCAAAAATATACATTATCATTTTGCAACTGAGATAAACTAATGAGAAGGTCCACACTTTGTTCAACAATAACAGCATTTTCTAACATTGATGCTATCTTTTTTGCGCATTCGACGATAAGAAAATCTGCGTCCTCATCTGCTTGTACTGCATCAATGTATACTCCCTTCAATTTTTCAATTAAATATGCAATGAAGTTCCTTTTATTGCTTTCGTTTGATAGAATGTTGTCTGGCTTCAGTGGCGTGCACACAATGAAAGCACAAATGCATTGCCTACCCTGATGTTTTGACATTTTTTATATATTTCCATTTAATTTTAATCCCGATAATATAAATTATAATTTTACTAATAAGTAGATATAATCCAAATTTAAAAAGCTTATCTTAAGCGTCAATTAAAATATTAATTATATTATAGAAAAACATCACAGTTTACCACTCATATTACGCTACCTATATTAAACGGAATAATATTCTCCGACGGCAACCGCTAAAAAGCATTCCATAACAAACCGAAGGCATGCATTCATACCGTCAATACTGGATTTACTACGGAAGGGAAAAGCAGTGCTTGAAAAAGGACAGCCAAATGAAACGTTACATAAAAAGAAAAGAGACAAAGCATGCGAAGATGGTCCAGGCCGACCGACGACGTGATGCAACGATAAGTGCTGTTGCCAAAATGTGCTCTCTTTAATTAATATTTTGGTTTGATAGACATTCTTTTTTACCAAGGATCATATTATTATTGTTTTTTTGCGCTTTAGTAATGGGTTTGAAAGCGATTACCGGTACATCATTACAGGGTTTGGTTAAGAAAGCTATATTATTTAATAATGTTTAAAATTACAGTACATGGGGCATCCCTAAATTTATTAATATTTCGATATCTGGGTATTAATAACGCCATGCATTTTTTTGCAAGAAACCGAAACCCGATAATACAACACCGGCATTGGCCAGCCATAAATAAGAATAACCTCAGGTTTCCTTTTCTATGTGCCCTATTCTTGTGTGAGATTGGGATTTGACGCCCTGCGCTTTTAGTTATAGTTTTGAAAGTTTAGTTAGTTTAGTACCTATACAAGGGGTTGTTGTTTTCTTTGTGGGTTAGTTTTGTTGGTTAGAAAGAAAAACTTGATATTTTAATAAAAAAATCCATGACAATTATTAGTGGCTCTGCAGGTGTCGTCATAAATTTAAAATGTATTGTTGGCTATGCTTACTCTTTGGCGAAGAAGGAAATTGTAGAGTAAACGTGGGTATATTGATGTAAATAATGTGTCGAATGTCTCAGAAAAACAAGGCCAGTCCACTAACCATTTACAACGCGTTTTCTTTGCATAGTTTTGACGAAACTCGAATTGAAAAGGCTTTATGCCTACATTTTTTGGAGCCTCAAAATGGACGTTTTTGGCGTGGCACCTAAAAAAAAATTCTACTTACAGCGGCGCCTGCAGCGGGCTTACTCCTTCTGTATCATTTTCTATTATGTTGCCTACCCTCTCCTAAATGGCACTGCACGCCACTGTCTGGCTTTGTTAGTGGTTATAAGTCATCTCTAATTTGAACTCCTGGACCAATTTGCTGTGTTCGACGCAGCCTCTCTGCATTTTTCGTTCTGGTGTGTGAGCCGCTTGGATAACCAACAAAAATAACAGTACATTCGGGGTAAAAAGGTTTGCAAATGACAAATAAATTTTGTACTTATGTCTGCAAAAGTTTCATTACTGTTCCATACGATCAATAACATGGTGAATATTACCGGGAAGAGCATCTTCTGATCTGATTTAGTATTTTTCCCCATATTGAATCCGTCAAAAATTGATGTTGAATACGGCACTAATTCAAATTCAAAATACTTTTCAAATTCAGCATCCGAAGGCTTGCATAGAAGCATTCTTCTAAAGAGTGTGTCAGAGTCGACAACAATAACATCGTCTGCATCTAATCTAATATTTGAAAATGCACTCTTTAGCGGCAGTATTTTCATTACCTTTTTAAATGTTACATCATCAATTGTGCCTTTAAACACGCCTGGAATTAGAGCAATTCCTTTGTCTTGTGCTTCGTGACAATCAATTTCCGAACTTCCGACCACGCCAGAGCTCAGTGAAGTCAAATCACTTGATTTGTTGTCTCTAAACTAGGGTTAGAGAACAATGTTTTTTTTGGTTGTGTAAACAGTAATTTTTTCAATAAAATGCGAACAAAAGCAATATTCGTACAAGGGGGATGAAAAAAAACAGAAAGGTTCAAATGGCCATATCTCGGTCAATTTTCATGCAAAAAAATTGTTCTGCCCACCATTTTAAAGGAAATTTAATCAATTTTTTTTATCTGAAGCAATCCCTATACCTGCCTAAGCCTAAAAAAAAGATACAGACGAAAAAGCAAAAACAAAAAATCCAAATTTTCGCTTTTTTTTTTCAAGTTTTTTTCGACTGTTTCGGCATCAATTTTTTTTAATTTTCAAAAAATGCTATTCCAATGGGAATTTTTTTCTACAAAAAGTTTCATATGAGAAATATAGAAATTTTGGTTTGTTCACGACATATATTGAAAAACCAAAAGGGGTGGTTTTTCACCCCTATCTTCAATTTCCACCCTCTAATTTAATGGCACTCCGCGGTTTTTTCTTCTTTATAACCCACTGATCGCTTCCGGCAATCAAAACCCGTGAACGTCTTAGTTTCTTTCTTTATGACATAATCAATAGCCTAAAAGTCATTTTTATTTAGTTTTATTATCGAAAACCGAACCGAAAACCAACAACAAACAGAACTTTCAAAAAATAATGCACGCACCTATATGCAAATGCAACATCACAAACACTGTTAAACACGAATTAAAAACACATCGGGTGTTCCTTATCCTAATTCGGAATTGAATCTTGCTTTGGAGGTGGTGTCATTTCCATAAGCGCTTACCTATAATATGCAGTCAATATGGCGCGTTGCCATGGCAACCACCGTAAACAATTGCATCGTTATAAACAGCAACGGGAGTGGATTCAATTCGACATGGAATGGAAATAAACTTCGCGCGTTTTGACAGTGTTGCCGCGTTTTAAGAAATATACCAATATACAACAATTATTCTGATTTTATCTTCTATTCGCAATGATTGAACAACTCAACATGTTATAATTTTATGTTGATTTGTTTATGATTTAGGTCAATATACTATGTTTTAGTGATTATAATTGAAAAATATTATAAGTTGGAAAAATCTAAGGTGATTATTAATTCATCTAACGCTCTCAGCGCTAGTTTAAAATATATTTTTATTTGAGAAGCTTACAAGTCCCGGGCATGTGGTGTGTGTTAGTTTTGAAAATGGCGTCGCCCTAGGAGGATCTTCCTGTTGAAATTATCTAAAAAACGCAAAAAGGGACCAAAACAAGTTATTTATAAAAATTAAGTGATTAAAAGTGCACGAATTAAGGACAAGGATATCTGAATTATAGAGGCATCTAGGTAAATGATCGGACAACGGGTGAACCATGCCAGTAGGATAAATTATCTTGTTTTTGTTGATCAAAATATCACTTAAGTACGTTTTTAACTTTTAGGTGTAGGGCACGCTGTTTTCTAGAAATTCCCGAGGGTGATTGGCAAGAGATATTTCATAAATTTCATGTTTTAGAGACCAAAAATGAACAAGATGCACATTTGCAAGCTTTAATTGAGCGTTCGGAAATTTCACGTAAACGACCTAGAGTAGATGAACATAATGCAAAGCTCAAAAGCAAATCATATAAATACTATGTGTCCTCTAATAGTGGTAGTGTCCATGGTAATTGGGAAAATTACCTAATGATAGAAGAGGAATGCAAAACCTGGAAGAGAGGTCAGGCAAGTCGAGGAACATATTCGTTTATTTCACGCAAAAAACCGATATTGTGGTAGTCGTGACTATCACTACCTTGATGAAAAATTGGATATTAAGAAGATGCATGAATTATTTCTCACAAGAACCTCGAATCATGTATAAACTACAACTTTTACCACAAGATATTCAAGGAATGATTTATCTCGTCTTTCGGTAGACCACAGGTTGAGACCTGCTGTATCTGTGAAGAACTTTCAAACAAAATTAAGTCTAAAGTCCTAAACGACATTGCTAAACGTGTAGCTGTGAAGGAAAAAAATGTCCACCAAAGAAAAGCCAAAATATTATATACCAAGATGAAGAGTTGATTCAAGAGTTATGCCAATAAACAGATGCCACGGTAGGAGCAATTTGTTTTTCTTACATGCAAAATTTTATCCTCCCTGTTATTCCTGCATCAACTAAGTGTCAATGTTTTTAATGTCCACAACCTTAAAACTGGAAAAACCATGTTTTATGAAGGTATGAGCAAAAAAACGACCAAATGACGTTGGCACCTTTATTATGAATTTTATAAACAGGAAAATTTCACCAAACATTGAACATTTCCATATTTTTTCTGACGGAATAGGTGGTCGGAATAAGAGAACCATTTAGTTATCAGAATCTGCTTAGGCCCCATAAGGGGACATCCGTGCATGCCATGTGACAGGGATTTTGCCATAATAAATAAAAAAAATAAATAATAATGACAGGATTTTCCTACTAAAAGATTATGTTTCGTTGATTGTCAGCTCAAGCACTAAAAGCAAATTTTCGGTATAGTGGATGAAGAGAATACTTCGACAATAATATATAATAATATGATGACCATGTCTGACACTCAAGTCTTATGTTATATACTCTGAAAATCATTCTTTCTGAGCATATGCCAAAGAACTTGTGTGGAAGAATGGTGGAAATTTCAAATTTTTTTGTTAAATAAATTATGTATAATTAATTTGATGACGATGTCCGACATTCAAGTCTTTTGCTGTTTAGTCTTAGAATCACTCTTTCTAAACATATGCCAAAAAACTTGCAGGAAAAAATGGAGACAATTTTCCTGCAACTTTCCGACGCAAGCCTTCGTTCCGATCACATCTAATAGTCATGCTAGTTTTGTTGTAATGTCCAACATCAATAACATTAGATACTTTCAAAAGCTTACATGAAAAATAACTGAAAAATCCAAATTAATGTCCATTAAATTTTCCGACCTCAAAATCCACTTATCTATGCGCACCACTCAAGCCAATATGTTTCTCGGTCTAGTAACGATGTAAGTGTTCATACATTCGATGGGCTTGTGTGGAAAAATGTGTCAAAATTTCGTTACAGAATTACGCCCTTATTTCAATCCTTTAACCACCTGCAATACTCAAGCCTTTGGCTTCCCGAAGGCAGGTTCTATTAGTTAATAATTTAGTGAGCACGGCTTGCGTGAAAATATGGGCAACAGACTCCTTTTATATCTGTTCTGGAAAATCGAAATTTTCCATATATGTTATTTCAAGGGGCCACTCGTAAATTTCCCTCCATTTTACTCAACATCGATGTACTTTTCAACTCTACTATTCGGGGTTTGTATGCGAAAAAAAGGCACCTAAATACCTAAATTGTCAATATCTGACGGTCTAACACATTTCCTCAACATTCCTTCACCATTTTGGTAAGGTAAGAATTAATTGATAATCGTCAACACATTTAATTCAGCCATAAATAAGTATAAAAACAAATGGTCGGATTTCTTCCGTTTTGGCAGCAACTAGTTTATTTCGTCGATCATCATCATCATCAAACAGCCATTTGTGTCCACTGCTGAACATAGGCCTCCTCAAGACGTTTCCACTTCGTTCTATTCTGGACTTCTTGGATTCAATTTTCGGCAATTCTTCTGAATTTTGCTTCGAGATGTTTGGCGATTATTTTGGTGAATAGGTTATAGAGATGTGACAGAAGGCTAATAGGTCTATAATTACCAAGGACTGTTATATCACCTTTTTTATGTAGCAGAATCATTACAGCATTATTCCATGTATTGGGGATGATACCGGTATGGATGCATAGATTGAATAGTAATACTAACGTGTTGATTCATCTCTCTCTCCCAAGTTAATGGATTCTATAACCACTCCGTCCTCTCCAGGTGCTTTTTATTCATCATTTCCCTTATTGCATTCTCGAATTCATCTACGGATATGTCTGGTATTTCTTCTGACGCTTGATTTAAGACCTTTGGGTGACATGCACTTGCACGGATTTCCTCTTGGCTTTCTTGGCAACTATAGAGCCTCCTGTAGAATTCCTCTGTAATTTGCAGCAACTTTTCCCTATTGTTCGTTTGTGTACCGTCTTTATCTTGGAGGGTAAAGATTTCTTTTTTGCCATTTGAGATGTTCTTTCTAAGTATCTTCATGCTTCTATTTTCTTCTATAGTTTGTTTAATACTATTCGCATTGAAATTTCTTAAATCTTGTCTTATTTCCTTGGATATATCTTTATTTAAGCTTCTCAGTTGCTCTCGAGTATCTTCTTTCGGTAGTTCTCATCTTAACTTCATGAGGTCTTTGGTACTTTGTCGAAGCTTATCATTTTTGCCATTCACGTCAATCAGGGTCTTGTGCAAATTGGCTGATACTGTTCTTGAGAATTCTTCAAAATTGGTAGGTGTGTTCCATCTCTTCAAATTTTCTTTGTCACCATTTTATGTCTTTCCTTGGCAAGACTTAATTTAATTTCGGCTCTGACCAGTCTGTGATCGCTACCAGTATGGAATTTTTGGAGCGTTGTAACGTCAGTTACAATTTGTTTTTTGTCTGTTATTATGTAGTCGATTTCATTTTTTGTTTTCCCATCTGGGCTTGTCCATGAATACCTACGGTGTTGCTTTTTCTGGAAAAAGTTGTTTTTGGAGAAGAAAATTAATCCACATTTCTCCTCTTTCGTTTCGTTCTCCTAGGCCAAAATTGCCCAATATAGTCTCCGATATTTCTTGTTTCTTCTCAACGTTTGTGTTGAAGTCGCCAATTATTTGGATTCTTGAAATGCTCTCATAATATCTTTGTAAAACTCCTCAACCTCCTCGTCTTCATAGTCGGTTGTGGGGGCATAAACCTAGATGATCTTTAATTGGTATCTTTAATTCAGTCGAATTATTTCAGAAACAATCTGAGGGGATATGCTTTTGATGGTTATGATGTCCTTAGTAGCATGTTTTTTATGTATTAGGAAACCAGTCCCTCCATCAGAATTATCAGGATAGCCTGAATGGTAAATTATATATCCAGACTTAAGTGTCATCATCGATTTTTCGCAGAGGCCAAGAAAGTCCTAATCAATATGTGTTAATTCCTCTTCTATTTCTAAAAACTTCTCGTCTGATGCCAATGTTCTGAAGTTGTATGTTGCAATTCTTAAAGTTCTTAATTTACTTTTCGGTCTTGTAAAGGGTTTGGACCTCGAATTTTTCTCTCCCCCAGAATCCCCTTGGGACCTACGGTCGGTGCTAGATTCTGAACAAATTGTCTTACTCGTCTGGGGGAGTTTCGTCTTTAAATGTAATGTCATTTTGAGGGTATTTTAGCAGATAAAAGCTGTAAATTTCAGCCACCCACTCTGGATCAGACGCTATTTGCAGCCGCCCACTCGGGGTCAGATGCTGCTGCTAGTTTTGGTCCACCACGGGTATTCGATTTTCCCGGCACCACCCATATCTGGGAGGCATTATTCCCCTATCCGCCACCTGGGGAGGTGCCCGATGGAGGATTAGCAACCTCACATGGTAGTCAACATATTTAATTCAGCTATAAATCATTTACCAAAATATGGAGTTAAAAAGCAATTCCCCGGTGTTCCTTGGCTATTTTGACCAGAATTAATTCCCGTTATTAATGATCAACAGATTTAGTTAAGTTATGAATCTTTTTATTAAAATATAGACAGTTAAAACACATTTTCTGAATCTTCCTTCGCCATTTTAGCAATAATTTATTTATTTTATTGACAACGATCAACAGATTTAAATCTACTAAAATATGGAGTAAAAACATTGAAATCTTTCTCGAGGTACCCGGTTTCGAATATTTAAATGTCTCGTTTCAGATGACGTTAGTTTATTTGAAGAGAAAGATATTTTATGCGTCTAATAAGTATCCAATACTGCGTAATATTTTATATTATAATTATTAGAAATTGGTTTACCAGTAATAAGCTTTAATTTTATAGTATATAGTCTATTAATAAGATACCAAGGATGTGTCTTTATAAGAGACACTGTCCTATTTGTAACATATTTCTTCTTATTTTACTAAAGTTGTTTTCCATTTGCTAACCAAATCTGTAAGTATACACACACATGTAGCTTTTATTGATGATTAAAAAGGGATCTTAATCTCACAGAGATTATAGTAGCCGCAAAATAAAATTAAAATTAGACAGGGTGTTTTTCGATGGTAGAGTTTCTGCATATCTAAAATTTTGTAACACTTACGATATATTTACATAATACTTTATTCGGTTAGGTATAGATATCGTACTTAAATTTTAAGTACAAACCGCCTATGCTGAATGTTATACAGGGTGTCTCCAATTATAAAATGGATTTAAGTAAAAAATTAATTGAATTGTAATTCCCAAGTTACATCGAAACTGATTGTGAGACACCTAATATTCAGTTTAAGTGGCATACATTTACTTATACAGCTTAATCATAAAGGGCCTAATTACTTATTCATTTAATATCAACATTAATCAAGGCTCGTCCGTTGTAGGTAAGTATGCATGATGTCCCATTGAGGATATGGTATTAATATCTAGTAATTTCAAAATATGGCTCCCTTTGACACCCAATCAGTCATCCAGTTAAAATGTTATGAAACATAAATCATTCTTAATGGGACATACTTTAAGAAATTTAATCAAAAAGTAGATTTTTATAGGAAGGCTCAACTATTACAAAGAGATAGTTTTTTAGACATTCCAATTTTGATACTGAATTTTTATAGAAAAATCTTAGATGTGGAATGTAGGATACGTCGGTATAATACTAATATTTCAAAGTAAATAACTAATCGACTATAGAACACTTGTTTAATTAATTGATACATATTAACCCAGACAATTTAACAATAATTTACTTTTACCTCGAGTTTATAATAATTAGCGGATTTATATTCTTTTAGGGCTGAATTATATATTAACTTTTTTCTCTTTGACTATGTAAAGTTGCAATATTAGTTTGCAAATACTTGCAATTTTTCATGTTTTATCACTTGAATGCGATAATCCCGTTTTTTTAAGGGTTTCCTTTGGATACCATAAATAATAACAGATAAATTGATCAATATTGCATAAAGTGAAAGAGCATTTTTTAACCCTATTTTGACGAGAATATTTTTAGGGGCAAGTACAAAGGTTTGTCAATTTCAATATTTGAAATCATACGTTTTAATTGATTTCTCGTCAAAATAATATGTCAATGAAATTTGTTGCTTTATACTTTTGGTTTTAATTGACCTAACCCCAAGTTTTACATTGTAATGTAGTATTTATTAATTTTATTTCTTTTATTGTTATATTTTGTACGATTAAACTAATGTAAAGAAGTTTATTAGGATTTTTTTTAGTAGGAGAAAATATAGAAAATATGACACAAAGAAAGGACAAGATTGTCAAAAACTATCTTGAACGACTGTGGAAGTACTACTGCGTTGTCTACAAGTGTCGCCAAGTGCACCAAGTGTGCATGTTTCAATACTTGGACAACGTTGACAGTATAAGACATATAACAGGTCACAGTATTCTCACGGGTATATTATAGGCTTTGGCCTTTCGTGGCCTGTGGTACCCACATAAAAAAAATGATTTTGCTAAACCTTAAATCTCAGTAGTATATAATGACAAAATCAATCGACTTACCTGTAAGGGAGATCGATCGAAATTATCCTTCGCATCTCCGCCGTCCCTCATTACACTTTGTAGTATACAACTTTTTCCCAACCGGTACAGGTTATCAAAAACCATGATGATTCAGCCGTCCCAGGCTCGAATTCGTCGCCCTGTTGCGTCATAACAATTTTGGTTCCTGAGATTTTTGATTACATGGCATTTGGGGGTGATAGGGTTTGTAATGAGGGACGGCGGAGATGCTCGGATAATTCCGATCGATCTTTCTTACAGGTAAGTCGATTGATCTTGTAATTATCCTTCGCATCTCCGCCGTCCCTCATTACACTTTGCAGCCGTTTAAAATATTTACGATGTAATCTTACTGGCTAATATTAAAATTGCAATGTGACGTCATAACATCTAGTCATAAGCTTTTGCCACAGAAGATATATCAATCAGAATATTCTCTTTGAAATGCCGCCTTTGATGCCTTTCAGACAAATTCCTTTAGCGTCGGCCATTTTTAAAAGGGACATTCCAGGTCCGTATTACGCTTTTACCATATTTGGTAAACAGGTGGGTATTCGTATTATTTTGTATTATTTATCTAAATGTATTTGTTAGATACTATGTAATTAGTATGAGAGCTTGCATATAATATTTATAGATATGTTATTGCTAATATCCAAACTACGTTATTATGCATAAAACCTAAGCAAATTAGGAATTAGGATAATCGCTAAAACCCTTAATTATAGATATTAACGCAAAAAGATATAAAATTGTATTTTGGATCGAACTGGGTCAGATTTCTCTAGTTGAATTACCAGAGCGGAGCGGAGAGCCACGCATATTATATAACTTTATATTTAATTTTGGTTACTATGGATATTAAGTAAAAGATATTTACTGATCCATAATTCCTAAAATGCTTTGCTTGTATGCATAATAACTATTAAAATGCATAAGCTACTAAACAAATATCACCCTGTCGCAAGTTTGAACTTGAACTTGGAGATTGTTATATAGACATTAAAGGCAAACCATAAGCAACGCGAGCAATCAATGGGAGCGACTTTAAACCTTAAGCTTACCATGATAAATACGCTACCGAACCCTCAGTTCCACCGAACGCATCGAAATTTCTCAGAGGCTGTGTTTTAATTGCTTCCCTCTAAAAATCTTTGTGTTTGTAGTGTGTTATTTAGGTAAGTTGAGCTTAGATTCCGTTTTGGCTTTTCGATACTAGATTCTGCTAGTTGATTTTTGCTTTTGCCTATTTTGGCTTTTGTTTGGTGCATGCTTATATCGCATTCCTTCCATCTAGAACAGACATGAGTGAGTTAGGGGGGGGGGGGGGCGGCCCCCCCTTACTAGTGTCCTGCATATCTAATAATGATGATAATTTAACAAATGTTAACAGTGGTAAAGATGGTATAGAGCATTCTGATGACTTGATAAGTAGGTCACAAAAAGTTGACAAACCAGTTTTACTATATAGAGAAGCAGATAAAGGTCCATTTATTGTTTATCTTGAGACTACTGATAAACTGGGTTTTAATATTGG
>MU191399.1:3292-25620 GCA_016904865.1 Pissodes strobi
TCTTTATGGTTTTAAGCAATAATAAAAGAATTTGTGTATCCCGACCAGTATCATTATATTTGAAATTTCGGAGAAAGATTTAAAAAACCATGAACTTCTGAATTGACGCCCCCTAGCGGGAACAGCAAATACCAATTTGTCATGGGTATATTTTGTTCTTAATAAGCAAGGTTTCCTCTCTCAAACGAGACCAAGTTTGCTCAAATATGTTGAGTCAAACTAAAGTTATAGGCATTTCAATCAGTCAGACTTCTCCCTTCCCCCCCGCCCTTATTTCATGCCCTACAATCAAAAGTGATGAACAAAAAAGATGAAGAATTTCACGAGGATTACAGTGGTGGTATTCTTTTATCAACTTATAATAAAACATTTTTGAGTAAAATGCATTCTTCTACCCGACCATAGCTATTGCGCCCCCTAGCGGTAGAGGTATGAACTTGAAAATTATTACCAGTTTTTTCTTTTGGTGACTTTAGTTATATAATTTTTTGCCGCGTCTCTACGATTAGTAGTTTCTGAGATACAGCCGCTTACCTCGCTTATTTGCCCACCCTGTACAGGGTCATTTTTTATATTTTCCCACCCCCCTTAACTTTTTTGTGCCACTGTGTAGAAAAAATATTTAAATAGGAAAGTTGTAGTGCTTGAGAAGTAGTTCTCAGAAAACATTTTTTGTCTATACAGGGTGTTGCAAAAAGTGTGAAAAACAAGAAAATGATTTTTTTTAAATGGAACACCCTGTATATTTCTCCTCAGGACGAAAGATCTTTGTTCTCCAATTACAAAAATATATAACTTGTTTACATTTGCTTAAGCCATTTCCGAGCTATTTAACTTTAAAAGTTGATTTAAACAAAATAAATCAATATTTTAATAATTTTTTATGTGTGCGCGGTGGTATGAAGGTAAATCTCAGCAAATGGGGCGGAAATGTGATGTTGCATATCGTTAGATCGGAGAATGAGAGACGAATCGAAGGCAAATGATATTTTGCCGTTTACAACCACACTTAACGTTATAAATTGTAAAAAACACCGAACCCTGAATTAATATGCATGTATCTGGTATATTTGGTAAACTAAACTTACGTAATCAAATCTGATCTAACCTAAACTAACCCAAACTTATATCAACTATTACTTTCAACGCAATTATGAGTTTTCTCAGATCTCAAATTTAATAACCGTTGCATTTTACTTCGGCATTTTCAATGTCTCCCCCGGTTGCATCTTTGTAAAGGGCTGTGAATTTTCTTGTCCGATATATTCATTTTTCATTTCCGTCATAAATACTCAAAATAAGTCGGAATTTGTTAAAAAATCAACCGCTGATAATCTGGCTAGTTTTATATTTTTAAAAATATGCCTGTCTGATTTTGTTTCGTGGAAAGTTTTTATTAAAATTTTACGGGTGTTAGAAATTGAGTAATAATATTGTTGTTGATTTTTCGCTATTGTACTATCAATATAGGTACCTATGTACTTAATCAAGCTTAACTAAATGAAATTTAATGCATAAAATTTTAGAATAGAACGTTTCATTCTCTCAAAAAGTATATATTGAACGTGCTATCGTCGATAATATAATCTTACTGTACTATATAAATGTGGTTTTACTAAACGAAAGTAGGTATACATCTATGTACAAATACACCAGCTGAGAAAAAACTGAAAACTACTAGTCTTTATATAATCTTATGTCTAAATTATTAACATAAATTAAATATATAAAAAAATAAAGTAATGCGTTAATCACATATGAGCTGTGCTGCTTCGATGTTCGATGTAGGGATTTTGTTACTAGGGATTCGCACGATGCATATTTGCTTTGCGGCTCAAAGTAAGTTTGTGGCAAGAGGTCAAAATTTACTCCTAGCAATGGTGAGATTTCTTCATTTTGTTTTTAATTGCTATTGGTTTAAATTTATAAGCAGTAATTTACTACGCCGTTTTAATTTTTATTGCTTTCTTTTTAAACTAACATTAACTTTTTTTTCTTCTTTGAGATCATATCAAATATTGTAAGGATTGTCGAAAATCGGTCAGGCAAAGTATGTAGGCAAACCACTTGCGCACAAATATACATAAAGTCAATGTGGTAATCAGCAGTAAAGATGGAATCGAAATTATCAAGTCTGCGTTTCAAAACCGCATATCTTACAGGTTTTCGGCCAATGAATTTTCAATAGAAATTAAAACATTTTTAACAATAGTCAAACTTAAAAGGCTAACAGCACTAACACTAAATATGGAACTGTTTATATTGTATTTAAATCCAACTAATAATGAGTACGATGTAAAGTCTTTCAACACTATTTTTCATGTGGTGTGTAGCAGTTCCGATCTTTCATCTATATTAGGAGAAATTTTTCAAACCATAGACCGAAAACCTGATGAACTATACTTAGGCCACCAAATCGATATAGTAATAAAACGATTACCTGCTACCTGGCCCCCATAAATAATCCGGTGATCCTCTATAAAGCAAAACTTTTCATAGTGGACCGCATTTAACTGTTGTCGTTGGTTTGAAACAGTGTGGTGTGATTCGTGTAGCGCTATTTTAGCATTTTATTTTTCTTTTTGTGATTTCAATGGTTTTTGGAAGCATGGAACATAATGCTGGTGAATTATCTCCACCAAAAAAGTGAGCTAAAAGCGATCTCAGTATCTGAAAAGGAGACTATTCTAAATACCTTTAAGACTTGTGACCAATGATTGAAACCCAAATAGAACTCATGATTATTAACGTTGATGTTGATGTATCATCATCATCATCCGACTTGGAATAATTTTCATGCATCCTCGTTTTTATGTTAAGCTTTTTTCCCATTAGATTGCATTTGTTATTAAAATTAGGTACACACATTTGTTTTATTTACTATAGTGTGTTTTGTTTCCAAATTGCTTTTAATATTATAAAAATTGTCTATGGAAAATAAACAATTATGTCGTTATAATTAACTACTTATGAATAGAGTACTTATTAAAATAACATTTCTTTTATTTACTATAATATTCATATTTTATTATAAGGTATAGGCCAGGAATAAATCCTCTCGCCAGTCAGGCCTCTCAGAGGTTAAGTGCCCGGTTTTATTGCTATATCTATTCGGTGGCCCGAATATAGGAGAACGTGATTCAGGTAAATTATTTTCTTGTATATATTAATTCTAAAATAATTTGGCAAATTTTAAAATTTTTATTTTGAAATCTTAACTTTTTTAAAATTGTATTTCAGGTAAATTTCTTCCTTTTGTTGAAAAAATAATATTGTCAATTTTAAAATTTAAATTTTTTAAAATTTTCATTTTTTTTAATTGTATATATTTTTCAGGATTAATTCTAGTGAAAATTATGTGATTGGAACTAAAAATATTCTAGAATAATTGTACCAATTTTTAGTTTTAAATTTTTTAAAATTGTATTTATTTTTAAGGATGGATGCTAGTAAAAATTCTGCATTTGGAACTGTGTAACGATTTAAGTTCCTGATGTCTTTTGGAAATTTACTAAGTTGCCGACTAGTGTTGATTGATCGCGAATTCATTCTACTTACTTGTTAGTAGATGTGTATCATCGGGCGCCAGAAATTTCTCAATCCTCAAAGTAACTGTCAAGTATTACCAATAAAAGCTTAAAAACTAACAAAAATTACTTGATAGACGTTGAGAACTGCAGATTCTCGTTCTTGCCGGAAATAAAAGATGTTCTTAAAAAAAAATTTACAATAATTTTATTTAAATAAATGCAGTTCTTCTAGATTTGAGAAATTGATGTTAGATTTTAGAGAAAATAAAAACAATTAAGATATCAATAGTTGAAATTAGTTAAAACTCAAAGATTCTGGTCTTTACAGCTATATTCAGGTTTGCAAATAGAATACTTAGCTAAATTAGACGTTCAACCCTGGTTGGACACACTTCTCTTCGCATCGTTCCTTTTTCTCCAATTGTCTGTTATTTGTTGGGCCTTTATGGGTAAGGATAAGACCAGAGGACAAAAAAAACGTCTTGTACAGCTGATACGTCTAATGCTGCAATGGTACACTCGGTTGATGCTTGACTAGCAATCCAAGCTCTTCGGCCAATTTCCGTGAAAATATGCAAACAGAAAAACTTGTTTTAGACCAGATTGTTGATTGATATCAAAAGAAGAAATGAAAAATAATGAACAGTGATTTAAACAATCTCAGCAAAATAATTCAAATTTTTTTCACTTAAAAATTAAATCTATGATCAAATATACAAGATTCCTCAATGAATCTGATACTCAAGTCTACTTCAAAAAAAAATAATGACTAAACTTGACTTAAACACACTTTTAAATAAGTGCAAAATAAATGAAAAGTCCCCAAAAAGTTTACTTAAGAGAAAAGTTCTAAAAATAAGCAAAATACTAGTCAAAAATTGACAGAAAAATATGATTACTTCAAAATTGCAAATTAATAATTATGCAAATTCTTCCCGTCAAATTTATGCATAAAGAAAACTATACGTGCTAAGATCATAATATAAAGCTGATCGACTTTTCACCAAATGTCAATTGTTCTCAGACCTCTCGTCAAGGTGAGCATTACGAGCCACAAGCAAAATAAACAAAGCAAATTTAGTTATAAGTTTGGCAAGGAGCTAGGATTACAAAGAGAAAAAATATTAATTCACCGTCGACTGTCGGTAGAGAGAAGAAATAAAAATCCAAGGTGAGTTCTCCAAGAAATTCATTATTATATTTCTTAGAAATAATAAAAGAGAAACTCACCTTAGACTCTTAAAAAGTAGGGTTTCCCAAATCCTCCACCGGCAGTGAACCGAACGTTTATTGGCTACCTATCCGTCTCTTCCCAAATTTGGCACGGGCCTGTGTCGATTAAATTGACTTATAAAAGTGGCGGATTTCAGCCAGGAATTAGCTAAACACATAAAGGACCAACAGAAATCGGTAATAAAGTTAGGTTAGTTAGAAATTCTCCTTGCTGACTTCCAAGTATGCAGTTAAATATTTATGTAAAAGTTAATGAAATTCACGATAAATATATCAAAATATATTAAATGAGGGTCCACTAAGATCATTTATTCAACAATATTTTATAAAAAGCCCAAGATGGCCACGATGAATAAAGAATACAATTTATAAAATCTAGATTAGAAATCTAGTTAAAATATTGTTGACTAGATCATAGCCTCGATAATCCCTTTGTAATCTGAAAAATTGTCATAAGACACTCCTAAAACAGAGAAATAAATTCAATAACTTAAAACGGAATGTGCAAAAATCAAATCACATCCGACAAAAATAAAAATGGGCTCTTACCTTCACTTGAGATCGAAGACAAAGCTACGTTGGCCGTTCGATGTTAATACCGGTCCAACTCGCCTCGAAAGGAATAGGAGGAAGACTATCAATAAAAATTATGATATTACTATCGCCCTCTATCCAAAGGCTGGTATAATAAAAATATTTTTATATAAAACGATGTAGAACTGATACGCCCACAATTCTAATGACAGCTCCACCTATGTATAAAAGATCTAACTTCTAGCGAAATCTCACCTAATTACCGAAACCAAATCGCATGTAGATATTTGCATAAAAATCACTTTGCAATACATAAATCTTAAAATATGAAAAACCATGTGACGAGTATCTCATTACACACCCCCTCAACCCGGAAAGGAAAGTTTGAAAACTTGTTTCAAAACTTTTCGTAAAACTTAGAGAAGTAGGGAAATTGAAAACTTGAATTAAAAATTTAGAAAGATTCCTATCATTATTACCCAAAATGTACCCCTCCTAATCAACAGATATTCCAAAAAAACTTAATTTTGTTAGGTCCCTCACAAGTGCGCATCAAAAGCCTAACACAAACTAAAAGAAAGCCAAAAAAACAAGTAAATCCGCTAAGTCACTCTTTATTTTTATTTACTTTTATTCTATTTTTTATAAAGTACGCTCCAAAGCGTAGCACCATCTATAAGAGAACTGCAAATACACTATATTAACAAGAAATGCTGAAGAACATTCGACTAAGTTACTTCTCAAGTTCAAAGTTAATTACAACCTTCACCCAAAGGTCAAGAAAATTTCTAAATACATGATAAGCAAAAACAAAAAGACCAAAGCCTAAGAATTAGCCAGTGTGGATACCGCCACAAACTACGCTAAATTTGATTTCAGGTGACACCACAAATCCGTATGGTCGTAGAGCACCCCCGATAGAAGTGAGAAAGTATCCTGATCATTTAAAATGGGCAAAGTACCTACTGCGAGACTTATATCAGTTGGAAGTAGCACCCAAGTTGGTATTGCATAGACATCCTATATGTTCGGAGCTACCTCGTGTACCAACCTCAATTGAAATGAATCAGGAATCCTCGCCCAAAACCCGTAGAGCGTTCAAAACAACACAAACCAGTAATGTCCCCTGAAAAGTGGTACAAAACAAAAAACTTTTGATAATACAAGAAAAAATGTAATCGAAATAACCACCATAAGGTGGTAGAATCTAGCTTCCACCAGGCTGAAATTTAAAAACAAAACCGAAATGCGGGTGTTCCAGAATAACAAATTATGTGGTGGTGGAGTTCGCAGGGACACAGTAGTGAGCCCCAGCTACAGGGAATGGTGTAATAACGCACTCCGCCAAGCACTCACCCCCCATGAACCCACTCGCTACACAGGTGATGTAACTATAAAAGTTGTGCAAAGGGTTCTGAGACCAAAGAACCTCCCAACACTTCCCAGCCGACTATTAAAAATTTAGAAACTAAACCTATAAATTGGGAGATACTCAAAAAGTCATAATCGGGAAAAATATATAAATATAGCTAACTACATCCATCCATGACAAAATCCGGTAAGATGTGCCAACATACAACTCAAGATGACATAAGATACGATGCTTTATCGCAAGATAACGCAAAGTAAAGAAAATCTAGATATAAATAATTATATCTATTGAAGTCAAAATTGCACAAACGGAAAGATAACATAACGCAAGATAAATGGCTATAGATAGCTACATCCCTCAAAGTCGAAATCGGTATAATGTCCCAACGCAAAACTGAAGATGACATAAGATACAATACGTTAACACCAACGGCGTAACGCAAAGTAAAGATAACGCAAAGTAAAGAAAATATAGATATAAATGATTATATCACTCGAAGTCAAAATCTAGTTAGATACGTGAACATAAAAGGCAAGATTACATATGGTACAATACGTTAACCCAAACAACAAGAAAACACAAAGTACCATAAATAGACAAAGATAATTACATCCATCAAATCCAAAAAGTAACTTACGTTAACGCAAACAGCAAGATAACGTATATACAGTACAACAAATGGATATAAACAATTATCTTCATCATAGTCAAAATCAAATCATACACAGCCAAGAAACCGACAAGACATCCATGTATCAAACTCAAAATCATATCATACACAGTAAAGCACACGGTAAGGCATCCATGTATCAAACTCAATAAATAGGTATGGACAATCACCTCTAAAAACGTCAAAACCATATAATACCTCACCAAGCAAACAGCCAGATAAGTGCACAAGTAGGTAAAGTATGACAGTAGATACAGATGATTTGTCCCAAAAAGCCAAAATCAGATAAGATACTCCATAACCTTGTGCGCCTGTACAAATTTCGGTACCTGAAATACACATAATTTTCAAAACCCAAAAACTTTAAGCACAGATACACAAAACCACCAAAGATTTTATCTCTGTGATCAAAAACATAAGGATACGAAGAGATGTTGATAAAGATATTATAATATTCTCAAAATATGACA
The DNA here is from genome assembly GCA_016904865.1 of Pissodes strobi. NCBI lineage: Eukaryota > Metazoa > Arthropoda > Insecta > Coleoptera > Curculionidae > Pissodes > Pissodes strobi. The sequence continues at coordinate 11,102 of MU191399.1, forward strand.
ATAAAAAAATATACCATACACTCAAATTTATATAACACTAGATATACAATATATTCAAAATCACAAATAAGTAATTTTGAGTGTATGTGTCTGACCTAGATATGTGTCAGACTATTCTGGAAACTAAAATACACAGAAGTTAAAAAATAGTTATTCCCACCAGCTAAACCACAGTATCGCTATCTACTGACGATATTAGGCGTAGATAGACAATTCCACCAACATAGAACACAGCCAGGCTATGGAAAATTGTAAGATATCATAAGAGAGAAAAAAACCGACTAAACAAAATTGACCTTCATTATGTATCAATGTCACCATCAATAGATTCCTCGTCATCACTATTAGAGAAATGTTCTTTTAAATCGCTAATATGTCAGTTACCAAGGTCATTACCATCCATGTCCTTCAATTATAAGCTATATTAGAAAGAACCTTATGTACCACACATGGTATATATTTTGGTGCAAATTTTGCCGTGGAGTCATCAGATAACTTAAAATTCTTTTTCCAAAGTTTATCACCAACGTGATAACAAACATCCCGTTTTCTTAGATTATAATGTTTAGAATTTTTACTATGGTATGCCTTTATTTTATTCCTAATATCGACAAAAAGTTTAGGGTGTTCTTGTAAATCGTTAGTATACTGATTATTTTCAGTAATTAAAGGTATATTATTTTCGTTTTGCGAGACCTTACCATAGTAATCCCCCGAAATTGGAACATTTCTGCCAAAGGTTAAGAATGTTGGAGAGTAAACCGTGACTTCATGCTGCTTCATGCTCCTAATTTAAAATGGCCAGTTGATTCCAAATTTAAATATTAAGGAAAAATACGTTCTTCATTATTGTTTATTGAAACAATGCAGTGAAAATGGAATAGAAATAGTTAAAATATATAGTGTTGAAGTTTAATCATTCACCATGCAAATACACACACAAAATATATTGATTCAAACACCAAATTACGAAATGAATCTAAAAACACATTTGAAAAAAATTCATATAAATTAGAGAATAATAGTATAGTACAAAGAAATAAACAAAACCAGCAAAAAGATTTAACTATATTTTCCGAAAATTTAGTTGCGGTTCAAATGCAAAAAGTTTTAATTGAATATAATAAACCTATTTATGTGGGATTTTCCATATTGTATACATCAAAAACTCTAATGTATGATTTTTTTATAATTTTCTTAAACCAACATATGGTGAAAAAGTTAAACTTTAGTATACTGATACTGTTTCCTTCATTTTGGAAATTGAAACTGACAATGTTTATGATGATATAAAATGTAACGTAGATAGATTCGATACCTCAAATTTTCACATCGACAATAATCATAACATGCCAATTACTAGGTCTGTGGTTGGTAAATTTAAAGATGAATATGCTGGTAAACCCATTGAGTTTTTATGGAACCGGAGCGAAAGCGTATTGTATTAAAACAGAGAATGGTTTGGTTAAAAAACAGAAGGTGTTAAGAAAAGCAGTATTAAAAATTAGTTAGATTATATTCAGTACAAAGATGTAGTTAAAAATAATTCAAAAGCGTTTTGCAGTATGTACACCTTTCGATCGCGATTCCATAATATGTTTACTTAATTGGTGAATAAATTAGCTTTAACTTCTTCAGACGACAAAAGATATAAAATTCCGGACAGCTTTGATACACTTTCATGCGGTCATCATGATATTTCTTTTTATCAATGGTCAGATGAGCATAAAGTATTATAAAATAATTTTCCATCCCTCCTAAACGGATTTTTCAAGGTTATTAGATTATATTTAAGAGAGGAAACAGTTTATATTTCTTAAAGTTAAAATAACTATCAAAGCATGAGTTTAGAAAGTTGTGATAAAGAAATTGATAATATTTCATATAGAAGTTGTGCTGTTGTGCTGAAATTTTCGAATGGACAATTGATGATTGTCGTATTGAATAACATCATAGATATCACAATAAGTGTGACATAGCTGAATGTTTGTGGCGTTGTAAGATGAATAAATGTGAAGAACAAAGTGTAATCATAACTAATAATTACAGTACAAACATTTTCTTTTTTCTGATTATAATTTTGACTGTTGTGAATGTTATCATTGTCTCCCAGATATTGTAAATGTTATTCTCTTACCATTATAATTATATTAATTCCTTTTTGCTATTTATGATTTGCATTACTGTAGATATCATTCTGTCCATGATACTCTAATAGTATTGTCTCTTCTTGTTAGTTAGAATATACGATTAAAAATTTAAGGTATTTAATCATGTCTCTCCATATAATTTGTTATATAACATTACACGAAATACTTCATATGTGCATATACCGTCTAGATAATACATAGTTTAGTCTGTTTCAAAAATACATATGGGAATTTAAAAAAATAATAATAGCAGCCTAGCTTTTTCCTTTAAAATGCAGCAAATGAACAATAATAGAAATTTCTTCAAAATATTGTATTATTATGTAAACAATATCATTTATGACACAAATTGGATCATCAAACGTACAAATAATGAGTGTTCCAAAATGATACATGGAGAAAACCCTATAATATTCTAACATGTTTAAACTGTACTCTATTCAACGAGCAAGAAAATTCCGAGTGATATATCTTATATTTTTAATGTAGTATTAACAATAGATTTATTTTTTCTCATAACAGTGTTAGGAATTATGTATTATAAATTTAAATCAGAATAATAAGAATATAATTAAAACTAATACATCTTAAATTTTTGATAAACGAGTGGGGATAATATTGTATCAACTGGTGGGGATCATATTATATCATTAGGATCAGTTCGAAACTATTCAGTTTAGCAGATCGAATTAAATAATCAACATGTATACTAATTTCAGTAAAGTCAATGAGTTTAACACCACTACTAATAATGTGTTTAAGACAAATCTGGTATAAGAATTATAAATTCGAAAATTTATTATTTAAATATTTGTTCATCTAAGTTAATAGCTGTTGGAATAAGTTTAAGTGATTTTGCACCAAGAATTCTTACTGGAGGCCGAAACGTATTTTATGTGAGTTTGAATGAAGATGACTGAAAAAATTCGTATACTAGGACATGATAGCTAATTATTTTTATTCTTCTAGTTCTGACGTTGATGTGGGGCACAATTACTTTAAGCTCTCATACATTCAATGAGTGCCTAATCTTAAAAATTCAAATACTGGATGGAAATTTTGTGTATATTTCATGTAGTTCTGTTGACACAAAATGGACACTCATTGAGATTGTGGATTACAGAACTCAAATAATTAAGAAACAAGATTTTGAGAAGTATTTCAAATTGTTTCAAACTAGCCTTTGTACACAAATCAGAATATCAATCGCAAAAATGTATGTATGATGGTAGAAATGCTGTCATTGTATCCGGAACAATTGGAAGAAACATAAAAAACGGTCTTTAAACGAAGAAATATTATGAAAATTAATTATTTTTTGTAGATAAAAATAAACTATATTTGATGGTTGTGTGGCACTTTGCCTACAAACAAGCGCGAAAATCTGAATATCAGAAATTCTATGCAGACAGACGCTTCGATAGGAAAATTGTGCAGTGTCAAAACGTTTTGGACATAATTTTTGTGCGAAAAATAAAGGAATAAGTTTTTTAATCCAAAATTTAATATATAAATTTAAAGCGATATTTAATAGACTATTTCAATACTGTTATTTGTTTTATTTAATAAAAAAAAATAAAAATTTTAATTAAAACTTGTTTTTGGTGTTACTATTAAATTATAGTATATCTCTTTTAAGAATCCACGAACTGTGTGATTTATCCAAACGAAGCCATTTAACATATACTTTATTTCCCTTTTTTCTTAATACTTTTTCTACCAAATAGACATCTGAATGTTTAACTTTCTGCAACTCTTAAAGAAGATATTCTATAAAGATAAAACCCTTCTTCAATTTCTTGTTTTTTTTACATCTTGAAGCAAAGATGTATAATTTGTTAACTTTTTTATGCGAAATATTTCACTAGATCAATTCGGTGTGAAACTTTCGGAAAATGCTTCGCGCTGCTTGCTTATCCGCACAAAATCACCCACACTAAGTTTTGGAACATTTGGATCAATTGCCTTTGCGTAAAGTATAATCTTAAAATCTCGTTTTCATTACTTTTGATAACTTCATTTGTGTTCAGTGTTATTATATTTGTGAACTATTTCATCTAAAATATCTATCCATTTGTAATTTCCACGTAAGCTGAATATTCTCCACATTAAGTTTTTATAGTTCGGTTCACTCTTTCCACCACACTTGTTTTTAAATTAGAATAAGTATTATAATGATTAATGTTAAAATCAACCATTAAATTTTGAAAATCTTTGTTGAAGAATTCTTTTCCCATTATCAGTTGCAACACGATTTTCTTATTAATGTTAAAAAGGAAAGAATTATAATTAAAACCAACCTAACACCAGAGAGTCGTGTTTGCAATACCCGGCTACAGAAGTGGAGTTCGTGAGCGCCACCAGTTCTACCAGCTAAACTGAAAAATCTCCGCTGGTGTTGTACGAGGTTATTAGGTACGTTTTATTAAACAAAAAAATACAATCTTAATTTACACTTTGATCTATTGGCTTCTAGGTTTTTTTTAATTTAACACAGCAACAATCTTACAGTGAAATTTTAAAACAGTGACCACAAAAAACTGTTAAGTAATTAACGGTTATGGTACGATATGATGATTGTACAGAGACCAATTCTGTTGGTAAACTCGGTACTGTATGCCTTACACCTAAAAACTTAAAACACTAATATCCGAAGTGATCACTTTGGTTTACCTAAGATTATTACATATATGTATGCATGAACTAGCAGCTGCACCAATTATAAATGTAGCAATAGTACTATTGTCAATCAATAAAAAGCCACAATACAATAATTATATTACCAATCGACCAGATAAATAAATGAATAAATAAAATTAATGAAAGCTATCTTAAAGCTTGGCCGACAATGCTAAATTTATTTTTTTTTTATGGCAGTGGCACACACACTAAAGGGAGATCCTATGGCGTTCGACGAGCGGTGTGTGTGCGAAGATGTTGATTGACACGGTTCTTGAATATTTGTAGGTTGTAATTAGTGCGAAACAGATATCCTGGAAGTGAGTTCCACAGTGATGCAGTGCGCCAGACAAAGGAGGCTGATGTTGCGATGTTAGCAACATGGTCATGCCATGACATATTGCTGTAGACCGAGACACCAAGCAGCCCGATTGACGAGGATGAAGGAATGGTCGATCCTGCCATAATGATGTCAGGGCCCGCTGTATTGACCCTCTTAGTAAACGTTGCTGTTTGTGTCTTTGCTGTATTGAACTGGACCAAATTTCGGTCGCCCCAAGTTTGAACTTTCTCCAGGTCTTGATTAATTGCTGTAATCTGCTCCTGTCTGCGGTGATGAGTCTCAGTCGCTGGTAAGGGTTTTTCTGATCTAAAGTGGGAGACAAGGGTACTGTCATCTGCAAAACTGTAAACAGGATTATTCGTTTCAATCAGCAATATTAAGAATTATCTTACCAATCGGCAAGAAAAATGGGATGCAATGGGACCTGGTAGTAAAATTTGCAGTGGGACCCGATAGTAAAACTTGCAATGGAAGCCGGTAATCAAACTCTGTAATAACCCAATACTAATTAGACCAAACCCCTTACTTCAATGAAGAAATATCAATGGATTTTCAGTAACTATCAGCAAATAAAAGAAATACAAAAGGTGCAAATAACTCGAATATAAAAAAAATACGTACGAACCACCCCTAAATAATATAAATCTCCCCAAATGATAAGTTACATTGAGAAAAAGTTCAGATATGATAAAAGGAAAAAGGTAAAATATCCTATTAAATGCAATGCAACTGGTGGTCGATGTAAAAAAATTAACACAGATAAAAGCAATTAAATGATTAAATTATACACAAAAAGCTTTAGCAATAATTACCTCACTCGAGTTGGAGGGTTGCCTGGAGAATCAACTGCCTCGGTTTTATAAGATGATCTTGGAAAGCCTCTAGTGTAGTTATTTAAGGGCTACCAATCGAATATTACAAAAGTTATATCATGACCAGTGAAAATATAAATATGAAGTAGAAATCCCAAATATCAAAGTTCAACTGACGTTAAGAAAATGGAACTACAATATAACCTTTAAATTCACTAAAGTTTAAAAAAGGAAAACAAAGTACAACTACAAACATTGACGATTAAATGCAAATAAAAGAAAAATATGTGAAAAACCACGAGGAAGTTATATGAGGGGTAGGCCCTAAATCTCTAGAGCACTATGAGAAGAAACAACAATGAGTAATCTACACAGAGATCAACAAGTCTTAGAAGAAAATAAGCAACAGGTACAAGTTTTTACTATTGAAGAGAAAGAAAAAAATGTAATAACTAACAGTCATTCTCGAATTAACAGATAAACAAGAAAGCATCAGCAGTATCTCAAAACAAATCAGTGATCCCAACAAATTAAGGCCATATCAGCCTGAGATTAGAAGTGAAATTATCAAACCGAAAGTAGCATATGAATTTGATCGATCTAACGAGGTAGGTTATTAACTCAGTTCTTACAAATTCAGAACTGCCAGTAAACATAATTATTGTAATATAAATAAGCAAAGTTAAACTAATAAGATAATATCTTATCTGATAAAACCTAAGCAACCCATAAATTATCCACTAATAAATATAGTCACAAAGTGCTGGAGGACAACATAAGAAAAATGATCATCAGGGCATCAGCCACTCACTACAACAACAGTGTTATAATAAATTATAATCATGATGTATGTATAATAAAATTAACTTATATTAAAAAATGCTGTAACAGGAAGTCCATTGAGCTTATTGACAACAAATCAAACAAATAAATTTATAATTAATTAACCGGAGAGGTTAATACTCAATAATTCTTACCACAAAATATAGAATCTTTTGTTGCTAAATGCAGCATATCAAATAAAATTTAAAATCTTTTATAGTTCAAAATCAGACTGCTACACAGTTTGAAGGTTATTTGGGACATTTTCAACGCTTTCCAAAATTTTTCTCATTGCGTGAGTAACTTCTTTTCCTGACCTTGATTTAATTCATTCTATCCAAACATATTTTGAGAATACATTAATTAATACCAACATGTTACGATATCCTCTATTTAATTTCCAATAAGGTATCATTTCGACATCATCGTGCCATAAATCATTTAAACCTTTTACTATAACCCTCCGACGTTTATAATATTTTCTGCTTGGCTTATGAAGTTCATTAACAACATCTTCTTTAAAGTTATCTGTAATAGTTGTAAGTTATGAATGTTTAATATTCTACTAAAATTGGACATTTTATTACTAGTTCTCCATAAAACATCGGCAGATATTTTATCGATTTTTTAGCATTGTGAAAACTAATTACATCACCTGACATAATTTCAGTTTTCGTTCCATATGTTATTGCTTGTCCATTTATATGAAGTGCAGCATCTTCTTTTGGATATTCAACTTTGTCTATGTACGCCTCTTTGAATTATAAAGCATACGTAGTTCTACCATCTTGAAATAATTCATACTGTTTCTTAATGGAATACCATTTCCGATAAAGGGTAAAAAATGTTATAGTACAATTTTACATTATTAATATCCACAATATTTAAGATCTTAGAAGATGAAGAAGAAGAAGAAAAAGGAGGAACTTTTCTATATTCTAATGATTTATTTTGGTCTTTGAAAAGTATGTGTCATCCGAATTTATCAATCGACATTTTAACCTCGTGCTCTATAACATAATAATTGTTTCTTTGCAAATAATTACCTTTTATACAAAACATTTTTGCTTCTCGAAGTTCTTCCAATATTGATATAATTTCATTTTGGTGGCCCGTATAACCTGCCATTTGCGAAGAAACTAGTAATTTTAATCTTTCCACTAGTTCGTTTACATCATAATAGACATAATCAACTTTTTTATTTGATAAATTTAACAACGTTCCTCCCTTTGTAGATCTCGTTTTTGTTGTTCTCTGACGTGTTTGAGGTGGTCTTAATATGCTTAGATTCGATACGCTTGAGATGCTGGATGTAGTGGATTTGCTCGGTTGTTTAAGTTTTTTTTTTCAATTGAATATGGCCTAATTATTGTTAGATATTTCGGATCAGTAGTTTCCTGTATCTGTTCACTAGCATCGTAATTTCTTCTATAAGCGTTTGTTCTTTGTAAAATATCCATATGATTTTCAAGATCGTTTGATGTATATCCCTTTGGATCTGAAAAAAATTAGTTCATACAATCCGGAAATTTCTCAATAGGTTAAATTTTTATCTTTAAAATTTTTCTTTTCAAAATCAATTAAACTGCCTCCAATTTTCCATTTTTCGGCTACAGGGTCATGAGTCAGACCATGAGTGATATCCACATCTCGTCTACCCTTAATTACCAAGTCAACAAATATTCTTACGAGCAGATGAAATGCCTCAAGCTATTCTTTATAAGCAGGAATTCTAGTTAATTCAAGGATGTCTTGTCTAACCTTCGTTAGTTGGTTCGATTATCGTGGACTCGTTTGGACTAGAAGTGCGTCCTCTTGCTTGAGATATCAATGTGGAACTCAATCTGCGACTAGAGCTGGGTAAAAAAAACATCATCATCATCACTATCATCATTCTCCTGAAATATTTCTTCATCTTGCCAAAATGATGGTATATCAGTGGGGAGATATTTTTTATACATGTTTGTCTGTCTTCTTGTTGGTTGTTGTTGTTTGATAGGTAAAAAGTTAGAATGCTGAAGAGTTGAAAATAACGGAGGTGAAGATATTTCCCGTTTTATTAATGGTTCCGATTTTATAGTTTTAATTAGTTCCTGCAAAGGTTGAGTAATTGGCTTTTTAACTCTTTTTCTTGGTGAATTTTTGATTCTGCTATATCTGACTTTAGGGTGTGATATTTTCGCTTTACGGCTTTACGAGCTTTCACTGGTTCTTTTGCAATTTTCTCGTTCATGTTTATAGATATAGTTTAGATCATGAACTAATATTTACTTAATTGAAATGATGGTTATAAATATTCTTTAAAATTCAATAAAGTTATCAAATCCCTTTCGATATCGGCTGCCAAAAAATACCACATAAATATTTAAATTGTTGATAAGACATATTGGTATTTACATGATCATCATAAATGTTTTAAATTTGTGCCATCCTGTTTAAATATTATTAACAAATCGGTATTATCTCTAATTAATTGTTTAGGAATATGTTTGGTTTAGATAAAAACAATCAGTATTTTTATGTCTACCGAAACAGAAGTCTCATACGATTCTGATCACAACAATGACATCAAATATTATTATAGAAACAGGTTTAATTTCATTCGGTGGTATTATATCTTCTTCACGAGATGATTCAAAATATCCTATTTCTTTAATTGAGTTTAATAGATTTTTTAAGAATTCATTGATTTTGAGTAAATATACGCATTTCCATATCTTAACCCGTTTTCGGAAGTTAATTGAGCAATAATTACATTACTTTTCCCACATCCAGATGGCCTGCCCTACAACTATTGCTCTTTTACATGAAGCTCCAGACAAGAAACCATGCTTTCTAAAATGTATTATACCTATTTAGATCATGATTTTTTATTAGTAAGGAAAACTGTTGATTTTGAATCTGTATTAGATCAGTGTTGAGCCAGCTCTAACTGTTTAAATGAAGAAAGGATCTGTAAACTTAATATTATATATATAATGGGATATATTAATCTACTGCGCTGGAAGGGCCATTGCCCGAATCCTGGGATCCAAAGTACGAACAAAGGGAACGGCGCAAACAGTGGACGAGCCACAAACATCTCATTGGGAAAGAAGATTGAATGCTAGGATTGATAACATACGAAGAGACATAGGAAGGCTAAAAGAATACATCAATGGAGTAAGGTTCCATAGGCTGGAAGCTTGCATTCGTTCAATCATGACTCGATATCGAATCCATGCGCGTGATGATCCAGAAAACCAAATACACAAGCAATGTCTTGACACTCTAAAACAAAAATTATCTGTATTTTCAGGGCGTTTAAAGAGGTACCAATCGAGTAATAAAAGAAAACGAGATAATGTCTTATTCCAACGGTCAGAAAAAATATTCTACAGAGCATTAAATACGAGGGCTAGAGAATCGAACAACAAATTCCCCAGTAGTGACAATGTTGAACAATTTTGGAGGGAACAGTTGGGAACACCGGCCCAGTGCAACGTGGATTGCGGGGGAGCGCCGAACCTCCCAGGAATACGACCAAATGCCTGACGAGCCGTTTACGACAGCAGAAATTCCAAACGTCATCAGAAATACCCATAACTGGAAGGCACCTGGTCCAGATGGAACTTCAATGTACCCTCGAAAAATTAACAAATTTAATTAATGACGTAATCGCCCATCCTGAAAATATGCCACGCTTTCTACTTCAGGGTGCCACATACCTTCCATCAAAGGACCCGTAAAACACGGAAGATCCATCCAAGTATCGACCAATCACGTGTCTCCCAACAATGTACAAAGTGATAACAACCTGCTATATGCCCACTGTGAGCGAAATAAGATCATTGCTGACCAACAGAAAGGATGCGCTAAGGGTTCAATGGGGTGCAAAGAGCAACTGATAATCGACTCTGTCATCTGCAACCATGCATTTTCTAAACGTAGGAATCTGTACATGGCTTACATATATTATAAAAAGCCTTACGACTCTATGCCTCATGAGTGGCTACTAAAGATTCTTCAAATATATAAGACTGATACTAACATTGTTAACTTTTTAAGGCATGCCATAACATCTTGGCAATGAAATAGTATATTAAGTATCAAGAACAATAAGGACAGTTTACCGATCGACGACAATGTTTGGCGACTGAGCGAAGCGAAGTTGCCAATATTGGAGGAGATCGGTAAACTCCTTACTGTTCGAGATGCTTATACTATTTTTTGTACGCCCGTTACGAACACAAAGACATTGACTAAGCAAATATCTTGAAAATGGTAAAAATTGTGTTTTGGGTAATTATTTCTGTCCTGTAGATCCACTAAACCTTAACTGGGTTCTGTTGTTACTATGGATACGTTGTAATTTTACTTTTTAATGTCACGATATTTGACAAACGCGTGACTATTATTATATCAGTAGTGTTTTAAAAGTATGAGTGAGTCTGAGAACGATAATTCTGATATTGAAGAGGCATGGGAAATAGGGTGCTCTTCAATAATTCCGGAGAAATAAAAAAAATCGTTATGAAAAGACGTATAAAGTTTTCAAAAAGTGAGACAATCATGGAAAGAGCTTAAACGAAAAACTCCTGTTGGCATACTTTGTTCAATTTTAGGTATTTTTTTAGAGCATATTTAGAAAAAACGAAACATTTCTAAAAATAAATTTTTACAAAATACTGATGTTTCAAGAAAGGATCATCTAAAGATGATGCATTTTTTCGACAAATTATATATATTTTACTTACCGTTCAGCTGAACGGTAAGTAAATTACTTACCGTTGCGTTTTTGCTTAGTAACCAGTAAACATAACCTACCGTTCTAAAACCAAGCACGATAAACAATCCGAAATAGCATGGGCGTACAAAAATATATCTTAATGAAGCCGGGATTACCACCGAAAACATACCAATAAAAAGAAGTATATTTCAACGAGACGCTCTCAGCCCGCTATCCCACCAGCGAATTCTACTTCCTATGGATACAATATCAAAAACAACAACGAGGCAGGAGAGAAAGTCAATAATTAGCTCTATATGGATGATCTAAAACTTATGGGTGCTACCAAAAATCAGCTAGAGCAAATGTTGATGATTGTAGAACAATTCTCCATTGGTATTGGAATGCGGTTTGGACTGGAAAAGTGCCGTACAGTGAACATCGTACGAGGCAAAATAGGTCCAGGTCACTTTGAACTTAGGGACGGCGAGAACATCGAGGCAATGAAGGGAGATGAATTTTACAAGTACCTCGGAATGAAAGAAATATTGCGCATATCACATGGCGCAATGAAGACTGAGTTAACAGAAGAATTTACTAGATGGGTAAAATGTTTGGCAAAAACCCATCTTAACAGCAAAAATCTCTGCAAGGCTATCAATACATATGCCTTCTCAGTTTTTGGATTGGTAGCATGGACTGGCACTGACATTGAAAATCTCCAGCGGAAAACAAGAACCTTACTTACAAGATCACACAAACACCATCCGAGGAGCGCAGTAGAGGGAACAACCTTGCTAAGACATCTAGGTTGAAGAGGTCTAGCGGATCTACGTAAACAATTGGATCGGCAAATAAGTAATTTGCGCAATAATTTTCACAGAAAAGCGAATTTCTCAGAAGTTCATAGGGCAGTTTGTAACGGAGATGACTCTACACTACTGCTTTTAAAAGAACACCGAGTTCAAGACCGCCATCATACCGACTTTGAGAAAATTCGGGTGTGGAAGCAAAAGCCCTTACATGGGAGGCATGCGAATGAGGCTACCCAGGATCACGTCGACAATACAGCGTCGAACTATTGGTTAGTTTCAGGACAAATGTTCCCCGAAACCGAAGGATTTCTGCTGGCTATTCAAGATCAATAGAAACTATCTCAAGTACATAGTTGGAGGTGCTTCGATGGCGGATGATCGATGTCGATACGGCTGTCAAGCCACTGAGACCATCCAGCATATTACAGGAGGATGCCAAACGTTCGCAGCAACAGAATATGAACTCAGTAACAACCATAAGATCTACTGAGACCGCACTGTGCTTACTGACCAGACGACGACCCATAATAGACTGGACATCATTCTAGTAGATAAGCGGGCCAAGGAAGCCACGCTGATCGACATCGCCATACCCAACAACAACAAATTACAGGTCAAGCACGAGATTAACAAGAGAAAATCCGGCAACAATGGGGAATGGGGAGAGTAAAGACGGTGCCAATGATTGTGTCATCAACAGGACTCATTCCAAAGAACCTGAGCAGAGATATACAGATGCAATTTGGACTAGATAAATGCGCAAAGGCTACATTCATCAAAGGAGACCTACAAACGAAGGAAAACATAGTACTACACAAGAACACCGATATCACGGCATTAGAACAACACGAAGTGTACAAGTACGACGGAATACAGCATAAGAAGATGAAAGTGAGACTAGAAAGGAATACTACAGAAGAACAAGAGGAATACTCAAGACCGAACTAAATGTCAAAAACAAGACTTCTGCCATTACAACCCTAGCAGTCCCTGTAATAAAATACAGTTTTGGCATAATGAAGTGGACTCTAGCAGAACTCAGAGAAATGGACACACAAACCCGGAAGCTACTCTACATCCACGGCGGACTCCACCCCAAAGCCGACGTAGGCCGATTATACTTGCCACCAAAACAAAGAGGGAGAGGCATGCAAATCCTGAAAAACTGTCACACCATCACGATTAGGTGACTGAACGCTTACCTCAAGCTGAAAAGGAAAGACAAGTACATCGGCATGGTGAACCGACAAAGAGACCGAAGCAGGAAGGAAGACAACAGCTAAGACGACGAAGTGGAAAACGTCAACCCGATCAACCTGAAACAAAAAGAGTCAAACATATTAAAGAAGGATTGAAACAACAGAAGAGAAGAGAACAGACAACAAGGTGGAAGGAAAAGGCCCTACATGGACAAATCGTAAAGGAGTCGGAAAAGGAAACCATCAACACAATCGCATCATGGAAGTGGCTCACTGGTAACAGCATGTCAGGAGCAAGCTATAGCCACCAACTATATGAAGGCAAGGATAATGAAGGCAGACATAAACCCAAAATGTACACTGTGCCACGCTCATTCCGAAACCATCCACCATATAGTGTCAGGGTGCCCCATCCTAGCGAAGAAAGCTCACCTGAACCGCCACAATACAGTCGCCGCCCACCTGCATCTGCAAGGAATATGGAATAAAAGTACATGAAAAATGGTACAAACACAGCCCAGACCCCGTCATCGACACATCGACACTCCCGAAATCACAATAATATGGGACACACAAGTTGAAACTGACAGAACCATACTAGCAAACAAGCCTGACATCATAGTGAAAGACAACATGCATGCTAATAGACGTAACGATCCCTTCGGACTATAATATCACTCAGAAGGAAGCAGAGAAACGCCTGAAATAAAAAGACCTACAAATTGAAATACAACGCCTATGGAACATAAAAACAATAGTAGTCCCTGTAGTAATCGGCGCCACAGGATTGATATCGCACAACACCTGTGAAACGATAAAGCAACTCCCCGGAACCCACAACCTGTTGTCACTTTAGAAAGCGGTTGTACTGAGTACCGCTCATATAGTACGGAAAGTACTACATAGAAAACCAGCAGCAAGCACAAGACCAGCATTAAAGAAAGAGTAACCTTAGGTACACGGTGCGTACCCGGTTACTCCGTCAAAAAGG
>MU191399.1:25630-35972 GCA_016904865.1 Pissodes strobi
TAATAATAATAATAATAATAATAATAATAATAATAATAATAATAATAATAGTAATAATCATGACGATAATTATAATAAAAATAATAATAAATTAATTACAATTTAAATAAAATGAAGACGGTACTTTGCGGACTCAAAGAAAATCTATTGTATTTCCATCTACAAAGTCATTAAGACCACCGCTTACCGCTTTATTTAATAGACACAAAACTCAATTGCAATGAAAATCTATGAGGGATGCCGCTCGTTTAGACCCGAAAAACTTCAATGATATTAAGGAAAATGGAAATCCTAATGACGCGTTTATTGTTGTCAAAAGAATTAGAATCTTTAGATTTTTTTTGGGATGAACACGTTCCGCCTAGGCAGCAATGGTTCAGATTCTCAGAGTGAGGAAGAAGACGACGAACATTACAAAGATGTCTTGGACCAAACAGCAAAGGACGCCGCGTGCCGCGCCGTTTGTTTTTCCCGAAAGCGGTTCGGACGCCTGCCAAAATTGCACACCATGTGCATGTAAACTTTTATCACAATATAACATGCACATCAGTACGTACTCCAACTTATATGTTGCTGATTGTATAATCCTCACAATTTCCGTTACGCAAGTGACAACGTGAGAGACGATTTTTGCGTTGAAGCGCATTAAGACGAGACTTCGATCATTACTGGGGCCTGGGGCAAGAACTGTTGGATTCGTTGATTATCTTAAACACAGAATCGGACCTTATCAAGGATGCCGAGAATAGCAGCTTTTATCAATGAGTTATTGACAGCTTAGCTGAAACTTTTCCTCTCTTTAAAAAAAAATGTTAATCGGCTAGCTTCAGATTTGCTATATTAGAAGTAATTGGAACTGTATTTATCTAATAATATATATAATTGAAAATCAATAATATGCTTATTTCATTATTAACCGATAGCATCCCATCTACCCTTATCGCAGGCTTGTGGAGAGCCATCAGGGCCCATCCGGCCAGTCCAACCCTGAAAATGCAATCTAAAATTACCGTTTATAAAAGTATCAATATCTAACATACAAATATTGTATAAATTATTTATAATAATGAAAATTACAGTCATAAAAATGGCAAAGTCGCTGTTTGGTGGCCTATATATTGCAATTAAAACAAATCTTTATATTGGTACTTCAAAATTACTTTCGATAGAAAGGTTGTTAATGCCAAATCTTGAGTTACAACAGTATGGTAATTTATGTTTTAAAATGTGCTCAGACCTACTATATCAATACAATCATAGTTATCTAAGTGTATGTAACTTAATTCTTCTTTGGGACCTCAATGTTCGGCATAATAAACTAAATTTAAACCAATATTTTTTGTTGTAGCCACATAACTAGAAATTGTATTTTTGACTCAAATTATTTACAGACCCTCTCTTCTTAACAAAAAAAAACGTGACCAAAGAACCATTGGGCCACACTTCTCGTTTCCAAGCTGATCAAGTGTTCTTGTTTAATCGTAACTTTAATCGACTTAGTCTTCGCTCACATCTTTTGGCAATCGGCCTTAAAGGGATTCTTTTAGCTCTTCGAGCGTTGTACCAGGATGGAGTCTAGTGACATGGAGCCAAAGAAAATCGAGAACAGTTTGCTTCATTTCGTATTTGAAATTAGTTTTCTTAATATGTTGTTAATTAATGTGTTTCGCGAAATTTTAAAATGACCAAAGAAAGTTTTAACACGTAAGGTTTTCTTGATACATTAAACAAACCACATATACAAGGGCTCCATTTAATATTTATATAAGTTTTACAAGTTTTTTAACCCTGCATATCGACTATATTTATAATTTATATTAAATTAACATCAAAGAAAAAAGTAAACGTCGAAAATATTTATCTCAAACACAGTAATCTAATTTTTTCTCTTTAAAAATCAGCAGTAATCACCTGTTATGGCTGAATTCCATCGCCCTTGGTACCGAATTTTCATTATCCATACATCTTGATGGAAACTTTCATCCTGCTCGTTGTTGACAGCGCACAAATTCTCAGGAAAAAATAATAAATGAGAATGGAGAAAGTTAATTTAAAATGACATTCAGCAACCAAGCGGTTTGTAGGAGGCTAAAAGTTCATTAACTAGTTAATATTATTGCCTAAAAATCTCCTCATTACACTAACAAATGAGTCCCAACCTCTGAGTTCTTTAGTGGTGACCTATTCTATAAAATTACCATCGTCCAACAATTTTTTAATTTGTGGCCCAGTAAAAAAATCGTCTTTTAATTTAGCGTCACTTAACTGGGGAAATATTGTCTTAGTATTTAACTCCTTCGCCCTTTTTATTGATAGTCTTCACAAAGTTTTTCATCAGTCCAAGCGTAATGTGAAGAAGAGGCAAAAGAACATTTTTTGAATCTACAAGGGACACATACTTAGCATTTTGAGAGCCCGGTTGAAATTCACTCCTTTCCGGCCATATTTTCTTTACATAATATTCATTCACAGCACGACTGTCCCACAAAGATAGAAAATAGCATTATTTTGTAAATTCTCCCTGAAATCGCTATAGGTAACTTTTAAATCCACAGATATCTGCTATTTGTACCAGTTGTAGTTTATTTTATCTAAAAGTATGAGCATATTTTCACAGGTTTATTTCATTGTCACTGAATGGGAAATATATGGTTTCAAATCGCCAGTATGTAATAACACTTGTCTTTTAAACTATATTTCGATGAGTCTATGAACAAGCGCCATTTACAGGGAGTATGCTCGATATTGAGTTCTTGCTTTAAAGCATCGATAAAACGCAGATAACGGATTTTCCATATCGTAAAATGTTAAAAGTCGTAATTTTGGTTTCTTTGGCTAGTAAGTTCAACTCCTTATGATGACACTCAAGAAGCTCTGACCGCTGCTTGGACAACCCTAAATCACGTACTAAATCATTTAACTCACATTGAACAATCAAATGTGGCTCACCGGAACTGGGACCTGGAGCAAAAGTGGGATGGATGCACTGTTCTTCTGAGCTGCTTGATGATGCCTTATTATCTCCATTACCTTACAAAACAATATCTTGCCAATCTAAAGGCGCAGTTGGTACTGGTAAGTCCGCATTGTGAGGAGCAGGTCTTATGGCAAAGGGCAAATTCGGATACTGTATTCAGCGCTTTACTTTTTTGGAATAACCTTCAGTCCTTGTCATGCAAAACTAGCAATCGGCAACATGAGTGGTAGGTTCTCGCCATACCATTAGAACTGCAAAAGGCATATTTTTTCTCTTCACTTTCATCCACTTCACCAATGACAAGCTACAGCTGACACAGCACATATGGGGAGCTCACTGCTTGTCTTGTTCTCCGTTTAAAACACCAAAATACATGAAATAGGCTTTTTCCACATTTTCAGAAAATGGTCTGGCTTGTGACTTCACCATAAGTTCCCCACAAATATAACAAAACTTGTCAGGAGAAATTTTGCAACTTCGGCGGGATTGACGTGACGTTTTGGTCGTTGAAAATCTTTCTTCTACAGAGAATCACTCAATTCGAAATTCAAAGGTAGACTGAATAAGGGAATAACCCTCATAAAATTTACTACCTGCTAATATAGAAGGGTCTAATGAGCATATTGATCAATGGTACCTATTAGGGTTCTAAGAATGTTTTTTTTTTCTATTATTAGAAACATATTTGCCTTGCAAAAACAATGGGCTGAACTCTGTTACAAAAATCCTGTCTGCCAGTGAATTAATAACATTGTACTTTTTACTAGTATTTTGGTTTTGATGAGTTTAATTTTAGGTAATTTTCTTGTCTCTTTCTGGTTATATTGGTAAAACTTTGGTTGAAGGTCGCCGTGGCGACCCGGCGCAATTAAGACTGATCGTATCCTTAGTTCTGATTATATTTTTAATGTATTTTGTTAAATGGTATTTGAGACGTATAAAGCATGCATATTGATGTACAGGGTTTTTTCCACATATTTTGAAGAACCCCTAGGGCTTTTATTTTTAGAGCTAGAAAAAAAACGTGAAAATACCAAAGATGTAGGGTTTTTGATGAAATGCCAGGGTTTTTATTAGGACAAATAAATGAACATCGCAAAGCCGTTAAAAAATATCAACTTGTGTTTTTAAATAGATCGCTCTGTATGTAATTAGGATAGTCCGTTCGTTGCAGTTCCGAATATATCAGGTTTGATACATCTATCTTCAAAACTAAGTGAGAAAAAATGCAAAAAATGCATAATAAACACATTATTCTCGAGCGTTCTCTGTCTAATCACATTAATGTTAGGGAACGGGTTTTGTCATTTGTCTCAGTTAATTTCAAAGATAAAATATAAAAGTATCAAATTTGATATATTCGGAACGGACTATCCGATTAGCGAACTATATAGAGGACAATCCATTAAAAAACACACAAGTTGATATTTTTAAATTGTTTTAATAAACAATTCATATACAACTTTGGTAATTTCAGGTTTTTTGCAGCTCTAAAAATAAAAGGGCACGGGGTGCTCTAAAATATATGTGCTCAAAAAAAAATAGTCAATGATATCTAATAGGAATTGAACAGTTTCAAGGATAAATGATATTTTCTCATACATAGGTAGAACGGGAAAGCGTGCCACTCCTTTTACCCATGGATTAATATCCCCAAACGAACCATATAGGAGGACTAAAACTGCCGGCGACGTTTTATTGATTTCCCTGGCCGCACCAGCTCAACACAGTCGGAAAGTGCATCCTGCCGGCATTTGGCTCGGAACAGTCGGAACTTTCCTGAAACAGTCGAATATCTGTCGGGAAACAGTCGAATATCAAAGCCAATCGCGAATCGCGCGCCGCGGCATGCGGCACTCGCTTTTGTTTTGCCGACCACTCCACGGGTTTTTAACGATATCAACATAGACACCGACTAGAACATAGTTCAGTTAGGTTTGTTGCCGCTATAAATCGATTAATTCATTTTTTCCTGGGCGACGATTATCTTGGACCTTTTAAAAACAGATTAAATAACTAACACCTGTCTTATTTGAATTTTGTGGCAGTTTGCTTTAGGATAAAGGCAAATAACCTCGGACTGTGTATGCTCTGCAGTTTTTCTGTATTACTTTCAAATATATGAAGCTATATATTTTATAATAATGAACAATAATTGTTATTTATATATAAAGGTAGGTTCAACAGTTAATATACCTACATCCTACATACATATAAAAGAGCATGTCAATAAGGACTGTGATACCAAAAAAATTATTTTGCTGGTCATCTCAAATTATTTCTAATAAAATATCGTAATTTAAACAGATCATAAACGTATAGCATATACAAGGTTTACTCCACTGAATGCAATCTGGAAAACTATCAAATTTCACTCATAAAATGAAACCATCCAAATAATATACGTAAAATTCTTCACTATGCCAAACAAAATAACATTAATCACAGCCTCACCCATCCCTCACACTACACACAGATACTTTTGCAAAAATGGCATGTACATACCTAAATATTTGCTTCGAACATTAGTGGATTTAATGTAAGTGCACAGCATTCAATTAACTTTTGTCTATGAGTGTAAATTGTGCAAAACCATATTTTCGAGTCACTATTTCTGTAGTTACCGCTTTTAAGTCAATATTCAAGTCCCGAGTACTATAAATGAATGGTTTATTGCAAGAAGTGCCTAAGTGACATTTTATCATTTTCAAGATATTTGAATTTTAATATATCAACACTGCTTTGAATTCGCAGTATAATAAATAATATGGTTTCAGTGCTGGAGAAACGTACTCCGATCATATCTGCATCTAGAGGTATACAGAAAGAATAAAAAATATGAAGAGTTTCTTGTATACAAGGTGGTCAACGAAAAAACTTAGGGTCTTTTTTATCAAAAATATGGTTTATATAACACATTTTACAATCAAGAACCTTACTTCTAAGACACTAAGTTTGGTAGAACAACAATTCACTCTCTTCTGGACTTTTTTGGCTGACACTAGCATTTTCTGAAATTTGTTCTGAAATTTAAAGCATTTTTTAAAGCTGTAACACTATGTTTAATTAACTTGATTTACCTTAATTGCTTTCGCATGCAGCTTCTTGATTCGTACTAGCATTTTCAAGAGAAGATTCGTACTAGCATTTTCAAGAGAAATTGAGGCAGCTTCTTTTCTGCTAGTTGAGTGCATATGGGTACTTTTTTAAAACAAATACACTTTTCTCCAATATAGGGTCTTTTTGCATAATATAATAAACTAGTTATTGCAGACCCCTATTAAAAATTTTCTACTTAGGGGCTTTAAACAGCAAATCCGACACGCGTAGTTTAAAGTCCGTGCTTAGAACAGTATAGATGACACTGAGCAGCATCATTTACAATTTTTGCCACTTAGGGGCTTCTTGCAATAAAACATTGAAATAGGCCTTCGAAGGATAGGATAGAATAGGCGCTTGCCACTGTTTTTAAATAGGTACTATAAATTTATCTACATTTCCCATCAAGGTTTATAAAATGATTCAGTTTTAATACAATTTCTAAAGATTTTCCTCATGCTATTGAACAAAAATTGAAAAAGTGCTTCTCATAACTAAAATCTAGATATAAAAAATGGTATCTATACTAAATAGTAGAGTGACTTCCTTGGCCTCAAGATCTCTAATGGTATATTAAGATACTAGTTTTAAAAGACCATACATATTTTTTCGCACGAGCAAGAAATCAGGAAACGACCCGCTTGCGGGGAGTTTCCTAACGTGCGAGTATTTTATACTATTTTTTCTATTTTGCGGGTTTTTTAATGAAAACATTAAGTTATTCTATTCTGGATCAGCACTTGAGCGGCCATCTTGTCATTTTTGAGGTCTTTATTACTAGAAATCCCATTGAAAGCGGTGTCGAAATTTTTGCTAGTGGGCCTTGACATTAAACATTTTTGTTAATATCATAGCAACCAGTCAACAAAATGAGTGTCGAAAAGAAGCTCTTTTCGGCACGCATTTGCGTATCGAAATGGAATCATTTTGAACGCAAAAGAGAAAAAACCTCTTTACAGTACTCCATTAGTTTCAACTCAATTATGAGTTTCGGTAAACCAGGTAATTGCGGCACTTACCGGCAAACCGGAGGTTAACCTCAAATATGACTTAGCCCAAAATGAAGCTTAAGCAGTTGGCTTTCATTATGGAACAGTCAAAAGAAGGAAATTTAACAACTTTAAAAGAAAGAGGCGTTGTGATACCCATATAATTCTTAATACAATTCCCAATGAAAACGTTTGCAGGTAAAAATGGCATAAAGGAAAAGGTGTAGAAAAACTCTGTCTGAGTATGAGATCCATCTTTTGAAATAAAAAATTTACGACCAAACGCAAAATGTAATATTCTGTATTTTAAAACGAAGTAGCTTGTACAAAAAAAAACAGAAACATTAGATTCTAAGCAAAAACTTTTAGAAACACACGTATACCTAGATTGGTAGGATATGATCAGGCTAATATTCCTTACAAAACTAAAAAATAAGAATAATGTCAAATAAATAATAACTATTTAGATACCCCGTTTTATAATAGGAAATGGGAATTATAAATTTGAAAATAACCAACTATTAAACCGTCATCCACAGCTGGCGATACAAAATTTCTATTTTTCATTAATCTCGGCATATTAAGAGTAAATTCCTGTTTGGTACGGTTGATCTTTTGAACTTGCATAGCTGCGTTTACTTTGAATACAAAACCACTTTTCTCCAACCGGTTAGATTTTTGGCAAGTCATATTTTTGTTAGCTGAATTTTTTTAGCAAACAATTCGCACATATATTAAAAAATTTATGAATGATAGTATTTTTGGGTATACACAAGTTTGTCGTCATCTACGTAAAAAACATTTTTTTTTTAATATTGTGCATTTTTTTTAAGTTATGTGAATTATTATTATGCGGTATAAACTAGAGACCATACAAGTTATGATTTTGACACCAAACGCAACTTTTAAGGCCCTTTTCTATTTTTTTTCATCCACTGTCGCTTAAAGCAGGACGCCCACAGAATCGGCACAGACCGGCCCGGCATGGCCAGCACTGCAGGCATAAGTTGCTATCTACGTTATTAAACGAGATGCCGTTCCGCGCTGTTCCGATTAAATGGCGCTGCCTCGTTTAATAACGTAGATAGCAACTTATGCCAGCCGTGCTAGTCGTGCCGGGCCGGTCTGCGCCAAAGCAGTGGGCGCCCTGCTTTAATCGGCACTAAGGTTCGGGATGAACCACATTTGCCTTCCGCTCACCCTAATTTGTTTATATACAGTGTCTTCCACGGATTGAGTTCCGAAGAGGAAAAACTTTTTTATTTGTGGGCTTATGAAAAAAAGGTAGTCTCATAAAACTACTGCTTATTCTGAAACACCAGTAAATCATATTATTTTCCTTAATTTGTATACAGAGTGCTCAATATTTGCGAAAATATTAGGAACGACCAAGAATAAAGTAACTTAATTTTCGAAAATACGTCAAGAGGTTAGAACCAAACATAAAGTTATGACCTCCTACGTAGAGATTTATTTCTTTTTTAATTTTTTGTTTTAGGTTTTGTGATATTTACTGGCATGGAAATCTTAAATAGGATTAATAATGTTTTTTAAAGTTTTACAGCTAATTTGCTAATTACATTGTAAAACAAGCGCAAAGCTACCGATATTGCGAGGGTTCAATTTCGTGGTAGAATTTAGAATAAACTCTAGCCTTCGTAAGATTTCGATGCCACTAAACATCACAAAACAAACAATAATTTTAAAGAGAAATAAATCTATATGTAAGAGGCCATGACTTTATGTTTGGTTATAAAATTTCCTTAGTAACAACTTCTCTCAATACTTTCTTGACTTATTATCGAAAATTAAGGAACTTTATTCTTGGTCGTTCCAAATATTTTCCAAACCCCGAGCACCTCGTATACAAATTAAGAAAAATAGTATGATTTACTGGTGTTTTAGGAGCAGGAGTTTATACCTTTTTTTCATAAACCCACAAATTAAAAAGTTTTTCCTCTTCCGAACTCAATCCGTGGACACACTGTATATATATTTACATAAATCAGGCTTATATAAACTTAAATCAGAAAATATTTAAAATAATGAACCATAAACATTTTTCAAATTTAACCCCTCACTCCTCTTTCAATCTCTGAATACATAAATAAGGTGAATTAATAGTAAAGTTGGATTCGACTACAAAAACTGAAAATGTTGATTAAGTTCTGAATTTAAGTGTTAAGTCTCCAACTTCTGAACTGGAAAAAAATACCCTAGGTAGATCTTGCTTAAAAGCGATCCAAATCGTTTCCCCCTAGAGTACAATACGTTTAGATATTCCTATTCAACCATCGGAGCGTTTTCGCAAACAAATTTTAAAACAAATTTAGCGACATAAAAAATACATTGACAATATTTCCACTCACGGACTATATTATATTGTATTTTAATTAATGTTTTTACAGTTTCGCACACAAGAGCTGCTTTATATTACTCCACTTACTAGGCTGAAAATAACCGAGGACCCATCTCATGTAAACCTTTTTTTCGTAAATCGTAATAAAATAATAATTGTACATTTGCAGCAAGCTTCTGGACTCATTTGAAAGAGGTTAAAAGTTATTCAATGAATTTGTATTTTTCATATAACTATTGAAGAAAAACCTAACGAGTGTCCTATCATTGCAAAGAGAATTTCATTGTCTTTAAAATTATGATTTACTCTACCCCATTTGCATTTTAATGATTTGCAAGGGTTGCCATCCTGCTCAAGGGGAGGAAGTTGAACTGAATTTGCCGCTATTAGGGGAGGGCGCTTACCTAAAGATAAACACATATTCTTAGGAAACTAGAACTTGTTTTTTCATTCTGTTTTCACGAAACATTTGGCTTGCATATATAGTAAGTATATTTATTTATGAATTGGTATTTAAAACAAAATGTAAGTCAGAAATTATATTTTTTGAGGGTATCCAATGAACGCCATTGCCCGACTCGGCAGGGTAATGGCGCTCAGGCGAGTGCAATTACGCTCAATAACAACAAATCATAGCAACTGTCTAATTAAATAGAAAAATAAATTGTATTATTCAAAATACACACAGGTAAGTAGGAAAGTTAACAACAAACATAAATGAAGCCATTTTGGTACTTTGTTTCAACTAAATATTTTAATTCATTCTTCAGAAATTAGAATTTGCAAAAATCGCAAATATATCCATGTGGTCGATCTGCTCCTGTGCAGCTTGCATGGGCCCACATGAAGAACATCTGAACCAAAGCTCATTCTTGAAAGGATACTAAATCAGCTTTCTTGGACAAAGTTTATTGAAAA
>MU191400.1:0-10145 GCA_016904865.1 Pissodes strobi
AGTAGGGCGTGTCGTCACCGATAAAAAACACAAGTCGTGACAGAATGGTGGAGGCGCCGGGCATAACCATAAATTACTGGCTTGACCTTATCTTGTGTCCATCTGACAACATAAATGCACAGTGGGATCTTTTTATGGAAAGCAACTCGTCTGCATTTGAGGAGAGCTTTCCTATCAAAACTATTGTGTCAAAAAAACATACAAGGCGACACTGGCACCATGCACCTGAGGTTATCGAGAGTAAGAGACAACTTGATATATTATTTGTTGTCAGCCAGAACAATCCCCAATATAGGGAAGCATATAAACAGCATAAAAAAACAGTATAATTCTATTCTAGCCAACTCTAGGAAACATTTTTATCAAAATTAAATATTACAATCAGAAAATAAATCAAAGGCAGTCTGGAGAGTCGTAAATGAAATAAATGGTTCAGATAAAAAAACAAGGCGAATGTATGCTGGAGGGAGAGCCTAGTGCAGTGTGCAATGACTTAAACAATTTTTTTATAAACATATCAGAGGAAGCTCTTTCTAAAATTTCACCAAAAGATAATCCGGAACAATATATATATTTCCAAACTTTTCAGAACTAACTTTCAGTCCAGTTTCTCCAGGAGGAAATAAATGATATAATTAAAAATCTAAAAAACAAGAAAAGCTCAGGCTATGATGGGATATCCAACAACCTTTTAAAATATTGGTCATCTGAACTCTGTCTTCCTCTTTGCTTCATAATAAATAATTCACTATACTCCACGGAATCTTTCCTGAGAAGCTAAAACAAGCAATAGTTCTGCCCGTTTATAAAAAGGGTGATAGGAAACTTTTTGAAAATTATCGCCCGATTAGCCTCATTCCTTCCTTTTCTAAGATATTTGAGACGGTTGTTTGCAGTAGACTTAAAAAAAAATTGTGCAGCACGGCCTTCTGAGTTCAGCTCAGCATGGGTTTCTCAAGGGTAAATCAATAGATACAGCAATTTTTAGCTTTCTGGAGGGAATGTATATTAACTTAGAAAAACAAAATAAAACTTTGGGGGCATTTTTAGACTTATCCAAAGCGTTTGATAGCATAGATCATAGCCTTCTCTTAAATAAGTTGGAAATATATGGGATCCGAGGACCTTTCTTGAGCTGGGTAAAATCTTACCTCACCAATCGTACTCAGCGTGTCTGTATTCGAAAGGATGGGGTGGAGGCAGTGTCCGATGATAAGGAGATAACCAGGGGGATTCCACGGGGCAGTGTGATTGGACCGGTCCTTTTTATTTGCTACATAAATGACTTTTCTTATTACATAAACTCAGATCACTGCAAAACGGTCAACTATGCCGATGACACAAATCTTCAAATTGTTTCAAAAACATTTTTGGAGCTTGAGAAACAAGCAAGCTTTTGTGCGGAGAGGGCTGAGGGCTGATTCAATGACAATTTTCTGTTACTAAATCAAGAAAAATCAATATTCATAAACTTCACAAAAAATCAACCAAGCAGTATGATTATTGATTGATACACAAAATATACAATTTTTAGAAGGTGTTAAATTTCTTGGCTTGCACATTGATGAACATCTGAAATGGGAGAAACATGTTGAGGTGCTCTCGGGAAGGTTGAGTAGCATATGCTACACTTTCAGAGTCCTAAACCAATATCTTGACCAAAAGGCACTACTCTCCGTATACTATGCAACTGTTTACTCTGCTTTAAGGTATGGAGTAATGTTTTGGGGATGGGCAGGGAGTGAAGGGAGTCCTTTTGTTTTTCAAAAGACTGTCATTAGACAAATTTTAAAGCTGGGTGCAAGATAAACATGTAGAGGTAACTTTGGGAAATTCCAAATTCTCACGTTGCCGGCAATATTTATATTTGAATGCCTTACATTTGTACACACACAGTTTGATAGTTTTCTTTGCTATTTTCCAAATCATGGACATAATATGAGAGCAGACATTATGATCTACCCTAAACATAGGCTATGTCTCACAGAAGGTAGTCCTACCTATGCATGCATACAATTTTATAACAGCCTGCCCCAGCAATTAAAAAGTCAAATAAAACACAAAAATTAAAACAAAAATGTATTTCAACATTTATTACTAATTGAACCCTATACTGTGGATGAATACCTGAATACCTAAATAGCTCTGCGTAAGTCTGTAGGTGCCTCTGACTCCATTGTGTTTATTTTAAAGAATTTCTGTTTTAAAATTGTGTCTCAGCTTATCTTTGTTAATTTGTTGTTTGCGGTAATATAAGTTTTTAAGGAAAAACATGTGACAAAAAATATACATATTATACAAAAGAATTTTTCTTAAAAATACATTTTAATAAATATTGTAGTAATCAGTTGTAGTAGTATTTTAGCATAAGTTTTATTTGTAATTTTTTTTGACACTATTCATTCAAGCAACATTTTTTGATTTTAAATTTTATATGCTTTTTTTAAATAAAGATTATCTGTATCTGTATCTGTATCTTTTGTGTCTAGCCCATCTGCGTCTTCCTAGGTCGTCTAGATTATAATCTACTGCTTGCCTCAGTTTTTCATCGGCAGCTGCTCTTTGCCTAGCCTTTTCCACTATAAGTTTGTCATACATGTTGTTAATTCGTCTGTTGCCTTCTGTAGCAGAGCGCTTATCCTCGTTGTGCTGTTGTGGGCAAATTGTATCATTGTATCGTCAGCATACAATGAAATTTGCGCATCGTCAAATGATGCTATGTCATGTTGCTGAGCCTTGCGATACTCCTGCGGCAAGTGTCCTGAGCCTGGATGTTTTGGCCTTTAATTTTCACATGAATTCTTCTGTCCGTTAGGTAGCTCCTTATGATCTTTGATGATTCGATCAGAGTAGCCCCCTACTATCATCTTATATTAAGCCCCTGATGCCATACTCTATCAAATGCTCTTTCTACATCGAGAAAGATTGCTCCTGTCACTTGGCCGTTTTAAAGCGTTTTGTTACGTACTCTACTACCTTTAGTAGTAGTAGCTCTGATGAATGTCCCCTCCAATTTCGTTGGATTCTTCGCTGAGTCTTCTCAGGATCAGTCTCTCAGCCACCTTGCACACAGCTGAAAGGAGACTACTCTTGATAAAGGCCTCATCAAGCCGAAACATATAGAGAAAAATATCTCATTAAATTATTTTGAAACACCTATAATATATAACGTTTATTAGGAAAAACTTAGAACAAGAACAAAAATTCAAAACACAAACACCAACAAATACAATATAAAAATGAAAAACTGAACTTACAAATATTTACTCAGCATTAGAAAATTTTCTACCGCTTCTTAAAGTCTTTTTAACAGTATGTTCATCTGCCAGTTCTTGCACGTCCTCAAGTTTTCGCTTTGGTCTATTATCCTTTCTTTCGTCAGATTCTGTTTGATCCTTAGTTGCCTGTTTCTCCTCTTGCCTCCTTAGTTCCTCCAGAGTAATCTTTTTCCCATCCAGAAATAGAGCGTTGTTTTTAATTGTCGCGTTCTTTTTTTGGTTTTTTGCAATTTGCTGGTGTTTCCTCAAAAACTTCCTATCTAAATATTCTTCCTTAGGGTAATCAGCTGAGATAAATATATTTCTGTCCTTAAGAAGATTGATCTTCTTTAAAATTTCTTCTCTTAAAGAATAGCTTCCAACTTCGATAGAGACTGGCCTATTCCTATTTCCTCCTTTTTTTCCCAAGCGGAAAAAATCCCTAAAATCTGAAAGGGCACAGGAAACGTCTGCACAATTTTTCAATATTTGCATAAACTGTTGAAGGTCTGTTATTTTGTCCTCTTTTTCTTCAAGATTATATATGATCAAATTATATTTTTTAGTTAATCTTTCAACTTTTTGCAACCTTTGCTTAAGTGCTTTTTTTTCTTCCTTTAGGGCTTCGTTTTCTTGCTTGATTTGGTTTAGTTTTCCTGACAAGTCCTCTCTTACTGCGCTTATTTCTGACTTAATATCCTCGCTTGTTTGGGTTATTTTCTCCTTAATTTCCCCATTTGACGTTAATAATCCTTTTATTAAATCATACAGCTGCTTTGTACTAATTTCCTGCTCTCCCATAGTTAGATTAAAGATTAGTTAGAAAAATATGTTAGTGTATGGTCTCCAAATAGCAAGTTGCAAAAAGCCATCGTGATATTTGTCGATAATCGGCAATGTTTATGCTTTTCTCTTTGGATGCGGGATGCGTGCAAAATGCTGTTAGATGGTCAAATTATGTATGTACGTACTTGTTACCACTCTAATGATTTGCTGCACAATTTTTCCAAATTTTTTAAAGCTTCCAACACTGTTATTACAGAGCCTCATAATTTAATGTATACCATCTAAAGGCTAACAGCAGTGTACTAATTATCCCTAGTAATATTATTCAACGATGTTTCACAGGGATCCTACCGCAGAAACTATTCATTGTATAAAAATTGGATGTAATAACTACTTTCACAGCTTAACTTAAAGATAATTTAGCATGGTATTTCAATTTTTTATTCAATTTCTATCCAAATGGCCTTAAAATTAAAGTTTCAACTTTCAAGAGATTTAGCTAAAAGTGCCTTGAGACGTCATTTGGATTTTTAGATTTTTCCTTTCTTTACTAAATGGATAGATGACCGGTTGACAAGACTCCGCCATGGAGGAGGCTACGCGCGTCAGGAATCCGAGATATTTTCGAGGACTTAAACAGCTGTTTAGTGTTTAACCAGTTTAAGTCACCGCTCGTCGAGCGCCATAGGATCCCCCTTTAGTGTGTGTGCCACTGCCATAAAAAAAAGTGGCCGAATATATCCAGGATACCTGTCGGACGCAGCCTCCTCCTCAGGGGAGTTTTGACAATCCGTCATCTATACCTAATTGGTGTATGCATCAACGACATTTTTAATTGAATAGAGCTTACAATAATAGGCCAAAACTAGCTAGTTGAGCTTCTTCACAAAGGCATACGATCTCCGTTAATCGAGACGTGAACACATACCTGTATGACATCTATCTCTGAACTTCACTATAGTAACTTACCTCGCTAAAAGAGGACATATTTTGGGAATATTACACCGTCTCCTGCACCACTTCGGCCATCTTAGTATCAACAGTTTCTTTTTGAAGTTCATCAAGTTCTGGGTCTGATAAGACATCTAAGTCCTCGGTTTGTCAATTTCTAATATATCTTGGTTCCTCGCTTGCCTCAAAATATTCAGAAGTTGAAGTGGGGGTAGATGAGCTACTTGAGTACAAAAACAGGCAGAGCGTTCACTACTTTGAACTTCGATTAGTCACGGCTAAATTAATCAGCGTCATACATCTATTAGTTTTTTGTTGTGTTCTGAGAAAATGCTCTTTTACGCATACCCCCCTGAGTGGGTAGTGTGGAACTTACCAGCAAGGCTGGCATACCCACTAAAAATTCAGCGGTGTTCCGGCGTCTGCTTTATTCCTTCCAGGGTTTATAGTGCAGATTGTTGTGTCGTCCTAGATGAGTTGTAAGAAGCAGGGTTGGATGTTACTCCACACCTGCTTTGTGCTTCTTGAGGTTCTACCAGTATTCAGCGGTTCCGAAAGGTGCAAAACAAAATCTTTCTCTGATAAATGGATATATCTGGCATATCCAGAAAAATAAACTTGTCTCCTTTCCTTTGTAAAAATGACACTTCAATCTCAGGAGAGTGGACAGTAACTGGTTGAGAGCAGCACAAGACCGGATGGAAAATTTTAGTGAGGTTTACGTTCAGCAGTGGACAAGATTAGCTGTCTGATGATGATGATGATGCCAGGGTGATTTAAAATTCAGTTGCAGCAATCATCGCTATAGTACCTTTTCAAAGGCCCATAAACGCTTCTATTCAAAAGTTGTGTCTTGTGACTGGTGTGTGGTGAAAGGGTTTCAATTTCGACATTCCTTTCTCTAGCAAGTGAAATTATATCCAGGGTGATGTGGCTTTCCTGGTTATCAAACACCAGTAAAATAGGATTTTTATCGAGCCAACCAGAGCCACTGATCATCTCTTGTGCGATCACCCAATTTGACTCCTAGGTCTTTTGTGTCTAGCCCATCTGCGTCTTCCTGGGTCGTCTGGATTATAATCTACTGCTTGCCTCAGTTCTTCATCGGCATGGTTATCTGCTCTTTGGAATACGCGCCTAGGCTTTTCAACTATAAAGTCATCTGTAGGTCGGCATTTTTGACGAAACACGGTGCGCCAGCTGCCCTTCTTATTAGCATATTCTCTGTTCCATCTAGCATCTTATTGTGCGTATTCCCAGGCCGTTGAACCATCGTCTTTATTATGGTGAGCTTAGTCTGAAGACTAAGTGGTATTTGGCTATATCTCCCGATCATGGGATTTAGCATAGCCATTGTCCGCTTGATTTTGTCTTTTGCCGCTTGGATGTGCTTTTTCCATGTCAAGCCACGGTTCAGGTGCACTTCAAGGTACTTGACTTCGCCGCTCCAAGGTACGTCGGTGTTGTTTATCCTAATGGGCGATCCGGCAGCTTTTCTCCTCCTCTGGACGATTAAGTGCTGTATTTTTCGCTCATTCGCCTTGATCTTCTAGTTTGTCACCCGTGTGATGATTTGCTCAGAGTAGCCTGCTATTATCATCTTATAGTAAGCCCCTGATGCCATATTCTAACGAATGCTTTTTCTACGTCGAGAAATATTGCTCCTGTCGCTTGGCCGTAGCTCTAATGGATGTCCCCTTCTGAATCCGTATTGGAAACAGGGGATCGTGTCGAGTTCATTGGATTCTTCGTTGAGTCTTCCCATGATCACTCTCTCAGCCACACTGCTCACAGCTGAAAGGAGACTGATGGGTCTGTTGTTTTTTAGATAGGTCTTATCCTTACCTGGTTCAAGTATTAAAATCACCTCAGCCTCCTTCCTCCTGTCAGGAAAGCAGCCATGTCTCATCATCGCATTGATGATGTTGGCTGTGGCTGTGATTCCTTTTTTGGGAAGCTTCTTGAGCATGAGGTTGCTGATTTTGTCAGCACCTGATATTCTGACTTATGATGTTTACAACCTCACCTGGTGTAGTTCATCATCCTCATCGGGATGTGCATTTAATCGGCCTTGGTTTTGCATGGTTTCGGCGAAGAGTGTCGCCTTATCCACGTCCGAGTACACCAACCTCATGCCCCGCTTAAAGGCGGGATAGGAGTCCTGGCATTGTGGAGTGCCCTTTGCATCTGCCAGGATAACTGTAGTTCTATTCAATGCATTCAATTCTTCAATGGATTTTATCGCAGGATTTTGCGTTATAACCATATTTTTTAAAAGACATGTTTTGACTAATCATAACCTTTTGAATTACAATGACATTTCGCTACTTTCTGCTAACAAGAGATATTGATTCCTTTACTTGCCTTACTTAATGTGCCCGTAAATGTGAATCGCAGGTATATATAACTTCCCGAACCCATGGTATATCTTTCCCATTGTATTTTATAAAATCTAGTGGAATCATGTGCTCATTTCTCCGACGAGACCTCAAGATTGATTTCCTGAAGGTATCCTGCCACGTCCATTAATGTGTTATTTATTGTGTCTACGAGGTTTTTTTTATGTCCTTGACTTCTGCAGTGAGAACACGATCAACGGCATACTGTAACAATTTTAAATTTCCCTTAATTAGGTTATGTATTTTATGTGCATATATGTTAAATACAATTGGGCTCACCGATACCCTTGCGGTCTGCTAACTTTCTTGGACCCAAAATGCTTTCCTCTTTATAAGATTTGCAATCTCCACCCGTATCTTAGATTCTATCATAATATTATATAATATTATATAATTTGTGAAACATTGCGATTGTGAAAAGTTTTCTTTAAAAGCTTTTCTGTATGTTAAATGTTAATATTGCTAGGTTCCATGAGTAATGATTGAATGTATCAGTATTACCCATGTCTTTGAAAATTAAAAAAAAATATATGAAAAATATAAATATGGCCCATCGCAGAGTTGGAATGGAGATGATACAGCATTAACAGCTGTTCAATGCAGACGCGTTCCACAGAAGGGACAAACACATCTGGAACAACTCTCCTCAAGTGAAAGAAGAGCCTTAGTCACAATGCTATTGAGAAGCCAGTGCTGAAAGGTGCGCCACCAGGAACCATTAGGGCAGCAAACCCTTCTGGTTGGCTCGATAAAAATCCTATTTTACGGGTGTTTTGAAATCCGTTTTTAAATAAGCCCAGGAAAACAATAAAACGATTTTTCAAAATTTTATTTTTGGCTAGAGAAAAAAGTCCAAATTGTGACCGTTCCACCACCCACCAGTCACAAGATGCAACCTTTGGATAGGAGCGCTTATGGGCATTTGAAAAGGTTTCTACAGCAACTGGCTTTTAAATCATCCTGGCGTTCTCCGAGAACAATATTTCTTCTGGGTTTAAATCGACGGGCATTTTTCTTCGTGTGATGATAACTTTTTCGGAGATGATGGATTTCTACCTTCATCTGTAACATATCGTCCATTTGTAGTTGATGCACCAATTGCTGGCCCATCTTTAAAAGCAGATAAATCACCTATTACTGAGCCTTCAAATTTAAAAGAACT
Organism: Pissodes strobi; assembly: GCA_016904865.1. NCBI lineage: Eukaryota > Metazoa > Arthropoda > Insecta > Coleoptera > Curculionidae > Pissodes > Pissodes strobi. Next base: position 8,556 of record MU191400.1, read on the forward strand.
ATCTTTAGGATCAAATGGATAGTGACAACGAATGTGTTGTGGTTGCAAGCTATGTCTTAATAAATGCATGTGTACAGGGTGGCTCGTTTTCGTGTCTATGTATGGGGAACTCGAAAACCGTAAGAGATACAAATTAAGGCAAAATTGCGCATTTAGGTGCCTAACAATATGCCATTTAGAAAGTTTCAAAATTCCGAGTATTTCCGGAGATATTCGGAAAACACCGAAATTTTGAAAAATCGTTTTGTTTTTTTCCTGGTCTTATTTTAAAACGGATCTCAAATTGAATTCCACTTTTGCGTGGCCACTTTCTCCGCTCTATCCAATGATGGTATCCAGTTTGAAATTCGACGTTTCTTCTTCAAAGGATCATCATCAACTTTCTTTTTTTAAATACGAACTTTAATTTATTTTATCGTTTTTCAGATGGTATTGGCGTTATTAATATGAGTAAATGTTTTTATTTTTTTTAATTTATTTTTTTTTGTATTTTTTTTTGGCGTAATTTTAAATAATTTTGAAATTTTTATATTCTATAAAAATATTTTATTTTGTTTTTTGTATTAAGTGGAAAATTGGAGCTCGTATTAAAAATAAAAAATAGTAAAATAATTTTTTACGAGAATATGGCCATGAATTATTACTCAAACAAGTTGCGTAGTGCAAAGATGAAATATTTTCAACTTTTAACCAATTAAATTTTTTTTTAATAGAGAACATAAAAAATTTATATTCATACTGCGTGATACTATAGGTACTTTGATGGAAAAACACACCTATTGGAATTTCGCCTATAAATTATAATTATTTTATTATTTATATGCAAAATTCCAATAGGTGTGTTTTTCCATCAAAGTACCTATAGTATCACGCAGTATGAATATAAATTTTTTATGTTCTCTATTAAAAAAAATTTTAATTGGCTAAAAGTTGAAAATATTTCATCTTTGCACTAACCAACTTGTTTGAGTAATAGTTCATGGACATATTCTCGTAAAAAATAATTTTACTATTTTTTATTTTTAATACGAGCTGCAATTTTCCATTTAATACAAAAACCGAGATAAAATGTTTTTAAAGAATATAAAAATTTCAAAAGTATCTACCTTTAATTATTTAAAATTACGCCAAAGCAAAATATATAAATTAAATAATAATAATAAAAATAATAAAAAAAAAGAAATTAAAAAAAAATAAAAACACATACTCATATTAAGAACGCCAATACCATCTGAAAAACGATAAAAAAATTAAAGTTCGTGTTTAAAAAAAGATAGTTGATGATGATCCCATGAAGACGAAACGTCGGATTTCAAACTTGATAACACCATTGGATAGAGCGAAGAAAGTGGCAATGCAAAAGTGCAATTCAATTTGAAATCCGTTTTTAAACAAGCACTGGAAAAAAATAAAACGATTTTTCAAAATTTCGTTTTTTTTCCGGATATCTCCGGAAATACTCGGAATTTTGAAACTTTCTAAACAGCATATTGTTAGGCACCGAAATACGCAATTTTGCCTTAATTTGACCGACACTGTATCTAATAATAATAATAATAATAATAATAATAATAATAATAATAATAATAA
>MU191400.1:10155-31410 GCA_016904865.1 Pissodes strobi
AATAATAATAATAATAATAATAATAATAATAATAATAATAATAATAAATAGCCTTTATTTAATAATTTCAAAAAATATACAACAAAGAAATTAACCATAGGTGGCGAGATCTAGCATAGCTACTCATCTAACCACCTGTTGCAGAAAATATGACACCAGAAATTCAAAAAGAAAATAAATAAATAAATAATAATAATAAAAAACAATAATAAATGAAATAAAATTAATTAAAATGCAAAATTACAAAGTACATAAGTAAGTTTAAGAGGAAATAACATAAAGCACTTACAAATCATATATGTAACACTAATGCTAACCAAATGAGAAACACACTCAATGCACTCAATCTACTCCATGTACGATCAATGATCTAACTGTGCAATAAAATATGCACTAGTGAAAGTTAGTGGCAAAATAAATAAGAAGCTAAATAATTAAAGGAAAAGAAAAAAAAAAGGAGAGACAAAAAAAAATTAGAGTGGAAAATTGATAGAATACGTATATAAAATGAAACCTACCGGAACGGACACTTAAGATGAGCTTTAAGTTGCATCTTAAACGTTTCAACTACCGAGCAGCTTTTGATACTGGAGGGAAGAGCATTAAAATACTTAACAGCATTATAGCTAAATGAACGCTGAAACAGAGCTGTCCTGTACCTTGGGAGAAAAAAAAGGTTGCTATGACGCGTAACTCTATCATGGACATCAGAGCCCCTAATGAGTTTCTCAAAAAGATATTTAGGCTGCTGAGATTTGTTCACTCTATAAACTAATGTACACAAATGTAAATAAAATCTTTGATCCAGCCTCAGCCAACCAGAATCAAGGTAAGATTGCGAAATGTGATCAAACTTCCTCAATCCATAGCAGAACCTCAAACAACCATTTTGAAGCCTCTGAAGACTCGCTCTCATATAAGTGCTGGCCAGAACACCACATCGCAGTATGATAGCAACGGCACAATGATCGAGTCACACAATCTCAGTTTCACTTGAGATGAAAGAAAATTTTTAAATAAGTAAAGGGTCCTCAATTTAGCATAGCTTTTTTGAAGTAAGTTGGAAACATGTGATTTGAACCTCAATTTAGAATCAAAAGATATCCCCAGGTTTTTACAATATTCAGAGGGAGATACTTCGACATTGTTGATAATAACATTAAGATTTTGCATAAGCATATCCCTGCGCTTGCCAAATAACAGTAGCTGTGTTTTAGATTGATTCAGCAAAAGACAATGTGCCGTTGATACCTTATATATAGTATCAAGATCATGATTGATATACGTTTCAGCTGTCACGACATCTTCGGCATTAAAACTGAAATATAACTGAAAATCATCAGCGTACTGGTGCGAGTGCAGGTGTTTCAAATGATTTCCGAAATCGGAGGTATATAGTGAAAACAACAAGGGACCCAAAATGCTACCCTGCGGAACGCCCCAATTTAAGTCTAACAAGTCAGAAAAGGTATCACCCAGCACCACTCTTTGCTGTCTCTCCCGGAGATAATTGCTAAGAAAGTCGACAGCGATAGCAGCCAACCCAAAGTATTTTAATTTAGTACACAAAATATTGTGATTCAGGGTATCAAAGGCCTTACTATAGTCAAGAAGAGGCAAACAAGTTTGCTTGTCATCATCAGTGGCACGAAATATGTCATCAGTGACCTTCAGAAGGGCAGTAGCGCAGTGCACCCTAAAACCAGACTGTGTAATTTTACGGTGTAAAGAGTAGCTGTTTAATTGTTCAGATATTATTTTTTCTAGAATTTTGGAAAGGACAGGTAATAAGCTAATTGGTCTAAAATGTGAAAACTGACACGGATTATTATTTTTGGCAACTGGTAAGACGTTTGCAATTTTCCACTGCCGTGGAAACCTACTAGAAGAAATACAGGAATTAATAATATATGTTATGTGGTGTGTTAAGTAAGGGATTAACAATAAAATATTTTTGCGATCCAAACCATCGGCACCCCTGGCATTTGAAAGAATTTGTGAGATTATTTTTTCAACCTTATCAGCACCCACCTCAGAGAATTCAAAATTGCTAGGAATATTATCATGGGTTGAATTTAAGTAATTATTTATATAAACGTTATCAGCTTGGATATTAAGTGAGGGAATACTTTCTATAAAATAGCTGTTAAAATCATTTGGTGTACCAAACTCACCAGGGTCACTAATAGAAATAGGATTAATATTAAGCCACCTCAAGGTGCGCCAAAATTCTTTGGGATCAGCCTTGAATTTATGATTGAGATAAACTCTCTTTTCGTTACGAACAGACATAGTAACAAGATTTCTAAGTTGCTTATATTCGCACCAACTAGCAGCGGTCTTTAGCTTTTTATACTTAGAATGGGCTTTGCTTCGTAAACGCATCATATATTTAATATTAGGGGCAATCCAAGGAGCTGGAGACTTAGTCAAACGCGAGGTCCTGCATGGGGCATGCCTATCAAACAGTGAATTCACTGTCTTAGTGAAAAAGTCTACCATATCATCGACATTGTCCAATGAGTATAAAAAATTCCAATTCAAACTGTACATATCAGTAATAAAAATGTCATAATCAAAGTTAGAGTAATCTCGATATGTTTTAAATTTTATGGTAGTTGGTTTTTTATTACAGTTTAAATTGCATTTAACAAGACAATGATTCGACATACCGCCATATTAAGTACCTCCGGACCTTGCACCAAGTCCAGTGAAGAAGTAACAATAATGTCCAGCAACGTTTTAGTATTCTTAGTGATCCGCGTTGGTTGAGTAATAATTTGATGCAATCCATATTTATTTAAAACATTATTCACAGCCACAACCCCATTGTGATTTGACAGGCAGTCCACATTAAAATCGCCACCAAAGACATGCCATGGAAGCATCGAAATCAAAGTGTTCTCAAGTACACCCAAACATTAAATTAAATTCTCACCAGGGGGACGATATATAGAGCCCATACACACACTTTTGCCCCCAATTTTTAAACTTATCCAAATTTGTTCCAAACGCTCATCATTAACATCCACATCATGAATCTTAAATTTATATGCATTTTTTACAAAGAGTCCCACACCACCCCCTCGACAATCACGATCCTTTCTTGCAAATTTGTACCCCTTAATTTCAAGCGCTTCACTAGGTATCCCCTGATTAAGCCACGTTTCAGATAAACCAATGATATCCAACTGCTCGGTATCAACATAATCTGAAAACTCATCAAAACTAGAAGCCAGTGATCGCACATTAAAGTGACAAAAACTTACGAGATTATCACTCATTCGCACCTCACACATATCTACATCGCTCCGCAAAAGTGAAACAATACAAGAGTAAAAAATGAAACTAGTCAAATCAATTATATATCAGACTGCAATCAAATATTTATGGCAAAAAAAACGGTAAACTAAATTTACAACTAACTCGCAAAATCAAATCAATGATATATCAGACCGCAATCAGAAATAAATAACAGAATTATTTAAAGCAGAAATATAAATTACACCTAATTAACCGCAAAATCAAATTATATAATAACAGATTGTCAATCAAGTATTTATTACAAAAAAAAACTAATATAAAATTGATTATAGAAGAAAAATGCAAGTGAAAAGACAAAATATAGGCCATCAGACAACACAATTGCTCAATTCAACATCAAAACCGATGTCCAAGTTAAATAAAAGCTGTATCCGATTTAATATGAGAATCTGAACAATATTAAGCCAAAAAACATTAAAAGCTAAAAGGTATAGATTCGCATATCTTACAAAAAACAGACAACACCTTAACAGAATATACATTCCACTACAGCACTGCCAGCAAGATTAAATCGTGGGCAGCATATCGCATCACTAAACCTCACTGTCGTGAGCTATTAGCACCTTTTTATTGTTTTTTGGATCCCAGAAGAAAATTTTTCCCCCGGTCGACCAGGCCTTATCATTCCCATACTTTTTTTTAGCCTGCACTAGGATTTTGTAGCGCTCAGAAGTAAGGTCCTCAAAAATAGTGAACGGAGTGCCCTTCAAACTCTTTTTAGCACCCAAAACTTCACTTTTTATCTGATTAGAAATAAAATTAACAATTATGGTGCGTGGTTTATTCTCATCAGTATTTGAACCAGCACGAAAAATGTAGTCAATATCCTTACCAGTGCAAGCAACCTTTAAATCCTCAGTTACAAACCTAATAACGGACTCGGTGAGGTCTTCATTCGCATACTCAGGAAGACCAGTAATGCGCACGCAGTTCTTTCTCCTATCCTTTTCGAGATCATCAAGTTTCTGCTCCAGCTTAACAATCCTTTTCGTGTTTTTCTCCACGCCAGTATGAAGAATTTTGATAGAGTCACATACCTGTGTAAGTTTGGCTTCCAGCTTTTGCAACCGAGCATCAAGTTTAGTTTCAAATTTTGTCAGAAAGTTGTCACACATATTACTCATAATTTTTTCCATGCTTTCCTCCTCGGGACCACTTGAAGAGGATGCGCCTTTAGCAGCAGCAGAACGGGTGGATCCACCCATTTTGTTGACCACGAATTTATCGCAACGATAGAAACTTTCAACAGTGAAGACAAGTGCACGGAACTAATTTGCAATTAACTACTTTATTAAAAACTGTACAGGTGAGATACTCTCTGTGAATAAGCAACCACTAGATAAACACTTGCAGACAAAAACGCAGCGATTTATTTGGAATTAAACTCACAATTTTCACAGTTTTAAAGCGGAGCAACGAAATACGTCTATTCACACAGTAACATACTCGATATGAGTATGTATTTAATATGTATCTTTAGCTCAATAGAATGTTCACATACACAAGGGCATAAATATGTTGATGGAAGTCCGACTATTCATTTGCCTTCGCCAACAGATGTCTTCGATCTGTTATCTTTTAGTTTACTCCCTAAAGTAAATAAATAACGAGCACTTGTGGCATTTGCAGTTTGGTGCTGTTGCTCTTAAGGTTTTCGAGTTCCCCATACATAGACACGAATTCGAGCCACCCTGTACAAACCATAAATAAAATAATCAATAACTCATTGGCGAGTTACCGATTCAATTTATTTACGTGATTGAAATGTGAAATACGGACAAAAGAAAAAAGTAATAGAGGTGAATAAACACTTTATTTACAAAAATCAATAAAGTGCTATTTGATACAAAAGTTTGTCAACATCATAAATAAAAATATATCATGGATATTTTTTATATTACATCTAAAACTTTATACATCCGCAATTTTTTTTTTCAGATATATTACCATACTATATCATTTGCTGGAATAACAAGTTTTGTTTTGTCTTTTGCTGTGAATTCGATACACTTAGCCCTACGTGGCCAGTCGCAAGACTTGTCGAATTCGTTAAACAGAAGTCCACGTTGACATCCAACAATAATTTCCTGGCCATAACCGCATTGTACGAATTTCCTAAAAAAAAATATAATATAATATTTATCAGACCAAGTGTGTTGTGTTAAGTCTCCAAAGTAATTTTTATGCTATTTTGGCATTAGTAACAATGAGACAAATAGTGATTCATGACAATATAAAAAAATCGTCGAAATATACGTAAATACACTTTTCCATCCATTTCACTTGGTGTACAATGCATAATTTCTCATATGTTGTAACGAAGTTACAACATATGAGCACTATAAGTTTTAACTTTCTTATTATAAGAGCTATTGACGTATTTCTCTTTCGTAAACTACAATTACTACTCTGAATCCAGTTTTATAAAGTATTCGGTCGCGAAATGCCTAGTGATGAGCGAGACTGGTCTTGCGATCTTGGTATTGCAGAAAAAGCAAGACAAGACCAAGACCAGCTCCAAGTCTGTAAGACCAAGACCGAGCAGTGCAAGACTTATGCAAAACCAAGACCTAGTATTGCAAGACTTACGCAAGACCAAGACTTAGCATGCAAGATTCTTGCGGTCTTGCGTTTTTTTTGCTTGTTGTTGTTAATTTTTGTTTGTTGACATATTGCCCTTAATTCTGCGATCGAATATGTTGTGAATATGTAGTGACCAATTTTTGAATGTGATTTTGGCCAGTAAGCCCTTTGGAGGCTATAATAATATGCATATTCTAATGTTATAATGTGATAAATTGAAGCATCATTTTAGGTTCTTCACATGCAGTGTGTCTGAAAAGGATATGAATGTATTTGGGATCTTGAAAACTATAAGAGATAAAAAATTGGTTTACGGAAAACGTTGTTATGATATTTAATCGCTAGTTCAATTCTTCTATTGAATTAATCTTATTCATAATAATGAATTTTATTTATCTTTTTCATTTTCGATATATTTTCAAAAAAAAACATTTTTTTTTAAACTGCTGGCTTAATGTAATTTTTAAATTTTTGTTTGTACCTACTATATTTTTTTCAACAAAATATAGTACCCCAAACTAACCCATACTTTTTTTTTCGGGAGGGGTAAAAAATCTTCTAGAAGACGCGCTAGGTGTTCGAGCAGCCGGCCAGTGTCGGATTCAGGTCTCTCGTGAGAACCTGACTACCGACTAAAAAATTCCCCTCTTTGTTTCCGGACCAAACCACCTCGGAACCGCCCTAAGGAGCATACTTCAAGGAGGTGTCCTTTCTTCGCACTATGTATTACTCTATCACCTTCTTTCTTCCTTTTCTTTATTCATCATTATCTTCTTAACCATTGTGTGGATAATAGTCCAATTTTCCTTGGATTGAATCATTAGATTTGCAAAGTTATCAACTTGCAGATCCAGGTCTAGTTGGACATTGGCTGTACGCCTGTACTGGTGCCATCTAGGGCATAGAAACAGGGTATGTTCAGGATCATCGATATTTCCACAGTAGAAACAGATATCATTAGTTTTACCCAGTTTCTTCGTATAGGTCCTGAAGGAACCATGACCCGTTAGAGCCTGGGTTAGAAAATAATCTAGATTTTTGTGCTTACAGTCCAGCCATCTGATTATATTTGGTATGAGCCTCTTTGTCCATTGGCCCTTGTGTTCTTCTTCATTCCACCGTCTTTGCCAAGTGTCTCTGGTTTCATCCCTGGCTAACGTTCTTATTTCGGGGGAGATTACTTGGTCACTAGTTTCGAGGATTCACCTCTCTTCTACCAACAGATCCATAGGTGGGGCACCAGTGATTACCTGCAATGCCACAGTAGAAACAGTCCTATAGCCTCGTGCTATCCTCAGAAGTGCTTTTCTTTGCAGAGATTCCAGCATGTTGTTATATTTATCAATGTGTGTTATCCTATGCCAAATAGGAGCACCATACAAAATTATGGACTTTACCACGTTGTAGTAGATCAGCCTTTTTTCCATATCTAGTCCTCCCACATTGGGCAAGGTCCTCATAAGTACTCCCAGCTTGTCGCCTGCTTTCTTTGTAGCTTCCTCGATATGTTTGCAAAATCCCATATTCTCTCCTATCAGGATCCCTAGATACTTTACGTATTTAGTGGGTCTTATTTGTATATCATTGAGTTTAAACATGATCTGGGTCCTGTCCCTCTTACCGCTCAAAATAACCTCCTCCGTTTTTTCCGGTGCCAGTTCAAGGTAGTTTTGCCACATCCAGCGACTAACGCACCTTAGTGCCAGATTCATATTTTCCATCAGGGTGTCCCTGTTTTTTGAGGAAGCCACCAACGCCAAGTCGTCAGCAAACCCTATAGCTACAATCCCCTCCGGATATTGCAGCCCAAGCACCGGATCATACAGGACATCCTTCCTTCCCAGTAGTAATATATCCATTCCTAAAATAGTCTTTCACGATATTTACAAGGTAGCCCGAGATGCCTCTCAATCGGAGATTCTCCAGAATGATGCTCCACGCTGCAGAATTAAACGCATTTTTAACGTCGAGGGTGAGCAAAGTGCACCATCTCTCCCCTTCGCCGCCAAACTTAGTTTGGTTAGCGATATCCAAAACTCTCCTTACAGCCTTAACTGTTGACATTCCTTTCCTAAACCCGTATTGATTGCTTGATAAACCTCCCCGAGCCTCGATCTCTACTTCTAATCGTTGTTTTACAAGGTGCTCGTAGAGCTTTGCCATTGTATTAATAAGACAAAGCGGTCTATAACCGTTTGGAGCATCGAATGCCTTTCCCGGCTTGCGGATTAACACCAGTTTGGCAATCTTCCAATCATGGGGGAATCTTTGGGTTTTAACAAGACTATTCAGAACTTCTAAGGAGTATTGAGGAAGAGTATCTATCAGAATTTTTATGGCCTCTGGGGGCACGCCATCTGGACCCGGTGCTTTACCTGGCTTTATCTTCTCACCAGCAAGCCTCAGTTCCTCAAGAGTGAAGAGCTCCACATTCTCTTCAATAGTCGCCTCGCCCAAATCATCATCTCGTTTCGGAAAAAGACCATTAATAATTTTGCCTCTTAGCTCGTCAGCCAGCTGGAATGGGGAACCCCAGGGCTTAAGTTTATGCATGACGATCTTATACGCCTGGCCCCATATATCGTTGTTCAGTTCTTCACAGAGAGCCTTCCACTGGTTTTTCTTTTCTGTGTTAATTAGCTTCTTGAGCTCTTTTTTCTTTCCTTTGTAGGCATCAAAGTCTACTTGAGAGGTGTCCAGTTGTCTGTATTTTCTTCTTAAAGATATACATTCGTTTCTGCAGGCTTCAATGTTGCTATTCCACCAATATGGTACGCTATTTTTATGTGCCCATTTGCCATCACCCTGGAGTCCTTGAAAGCTCTACTTAACATGTTCCTAAAATCGCCAATGTCCACTGAGCCCCAGTTATGGGATATGCCCGACCGCAGGGCTTCTGCGAAGCGTTGAGTGTCTAAATTAATCTTGCCTCTCATATAGAACCTACTTTTCACCTTCTCATTGATTTTGAATAAAATGTGCCTATGCGGTGTTAACGGTTCATTATCAAGAATTGTCCCGCTCTCCAGTTTCCTTGACAACTCAGGAGTCATGAAGGTTATATCTATGTGAGACTGAGCCGCACCTCTCACAAAAGTTGGTTCTTTCCCTCTGTTTTGCGGGAACAGCTCTAATTGTGCACAAGCCTCATTTAGGATTTGACCTCTGCGATCGTTGAAATGGGAGCCCCAATCTGTTGTTTTCGCATTAAAATCACCCAGTACAATGGTCTGGTCTTCCTCCATGCGCACCATGTCTGATAGTCGATCGATGAACTCCTCATAGTCTTTTATATTTATGTTTGGAGAAACATAGCAACCAATAACTCTGAAACTTTCTAGCTTCACACATATAATTCCTCTGTCTCTAGCAATTTTTGATACTTTGATTACCTTGTTTACAAAAAAGATGGCTGCGTCGCCTGCTTGATCAGGAATCCATTGGCAACTTGAAATTAGTTTTTTATTCGGTTCGCTTACTACAATGATGTCCACTTCTTCTTCCTTGGCTGTCTTTAGTGCCATGTCATGGGCGGCATAGGACCTATCTGCATTAACTTGGAGGAACTTAATTGTGGTTTATTTATTAGCTGGCTAGTCTGTTATTATGGTCTTTTCTCTGATATTTCTTCTGACGGTTGAAAGCGCACGGCGGAATAGTTTACAGTTGCCTGTACCCATCTTGTGGTCGTCTACTTGGCAGATAACGCACTTGGATCTTTCTGTACAGTCCTTAGCAGAGTGGCCTTCATTCCCGCAGTTAAAGCAAAGCCTGCTCCTATCAGGCCCCGAGCAATCGCTGGTAGCATGGTCATAGGCCCAGCACCTGCTGCATCTGCCAATGAACAGGCGTTTCTCAATACTGCATCTAGCCATTCCAATCCTTATGAAGGGGTTTGCCAATAAAATTCCTGTCCTGTCTTTATTGACTGTCACAGTAATAGCCAGGGTGTTGCCTGCATTCGGTCTAAGTTCTCCCAGCTTAATCTCGTCAGGATCAATTCCCCCAACGAAGTTCTCCAGCGCATCTTTCACTTCCTCCTTGGTAGTGGTGATGTCCATGCCCCTTATATGGAAGGCCTGACTTTTGATGTTGCTCCCGAATCCTTTCGCGTTCACCTTGACGTCTCTTGAGGTTTCTTGAATAATCATGCGCAGGGCCTCCGCTGCCTTTTCATCTTTTTCTGTGGTTATAATTATTTTGCCGTCTCGAGCCATTTTGACCGATCTGATTGCCTGTGAGGCTTCCAAATTTCTTATATTGTTTTTTATTTCCGTTACAACCTCTTTATAATTTCTCCCCTTTTGGTCCACTAAGATCGCCAATGAGTCTTTGTGTCTAGCTCTTTGTTTTGGCGGTTGACCGAGATCCTCGTTTTTGTTCGTGTAAATAACCACCTGGCTATCAGTGCCGTGGAAGATTGTTTCCACCATCTTCCTTAGTCTGGTAGTACTTATCCTATCGATCTTATGCAAAGCGATCCATTGGTCTGCTTTCGTCTGTTCACGTAACAGGATCAGTTTATTCCATAGATCTTCGTCGCTCGAGCCTTGCAAGATCCTTACCAGTTTTTGCACAGACTCTTTTTCTTGCTGTTTCACTTTTGTTCTAGTGGTCTGCTCCATGACTTCGAATTCGTCAGTGATTTCTAAGATCTCTGGATATCTATTCCTGTACATAGCCTGTATGCTTTTCTGCATACTTAAATCTTCAGGATCTACCATTACCACTTTCACCGTGTTGTCCTTTGTCTGCAGAGGGTTTCCAACTTTCAACTCAGTGTTGGTATATAACCTTCCGTCCCATTCCTTGTCAGTAATTGTGTTCCATTTGCTGAAGTCATCAATTCCCTCTAGTGAGTTGAGTTTACTAACTACTAACTTATTCCAAACGGAACATTGAGTGCCTTGGTCTTTTTTTGTGTTCTTGTCGGTTATTGGAATATATTCTCCTTCAGTCTGTACATCCACGTCAATTAACATTTTCTCAACCTTTTCGTGTCTGTGGTTTTCTAGCCAAGCTTTAGTTGTCGAGTTGTTAATGATCCCTATTTGCTTTTTCAATTTTGCAGCAACTTCTTTGATCTCCCTTTTCGTATTTTGTTCGATCTTACTTTCCAAGATACCAGCTAACCTTGTGATTGCCTCTAGGGCTTCCATCAAAACAAATGCCTCAGGACTTTCTTTGTTTTTATATGGTTCGGTTTTACCTTCCGTTAGATCAATGGAAGTATCCATTATCTTTCTTTTCCTTGGCGATGCTCCACCTATGGAGGAACACCTTTCCATCCTTTGTAGCAACATGAATCTGCTTTTCCTTGTTTGCTCATCTTCGGGCTTCCTAATTTTACTGGTATCAGCTTGTGCCTCTATATGGCTTCCGTTATCTATTATTTCCTTATTTAAATTCTTGGATGACGTTTCGTTGCTCCCCCCAGAATCCTTGGAGCAGCCTGCAGAAGCAGGGAGGGATTCTGGACCATTGGTCCTACCCTCCTGGGGTAATATTTGTTTACGACCCGACATTTTCATTTAATGCCGCCGTGACGTGGCGACCGACGCCCATTATGGTCTGGGTGACACTATGAAGGTGAAGAAAGTGAGAGTTCCCTAGCCCTCGTCTCCTAATAGCGTCGGGAACGGAAGAAATTTGGTCTAGGGTGACCGACAGGAAAGGGTAGAAGAGAAGGAACTACACCTCAAGATTAGACAGAGAGGTTAGAGCGAGGTGTGGAACTAACCCAAACTAACCCAAACTAACCCATACTAACCCAAACTAACCCAAACTAACCCAAACTAGTTCAACAGTAGTCCTTATATTATGCTGTGAAATTTGGTTGTTGTTTTTTAATTGTTCTTTGTAATGTTCATTGTAATCCGCAATATTATGTATTTTAATCCTGTTATAAGATATGACTGTTAAGTGTACGTTTTATGAATTTATGTTTTTCTTTTAACCAATTTTATCATTAGGAATCCTTTCTGTTATTTCATTTCGTTCACCCGATTTTTTGTGTGGTTTTTCTTTATTTATTTATTTGTTTTTTATTAAACAAAGGTAGTACTTAAGAAAGAGCTTTGTTTTCGGGTATAAAGCTTGTTTTTTTTATCAAATTGTAAAAATTAACTAAAAATTCTAAAAGTAGCTTTCTCCTCTTAACAGAGCCCCGATGATGAGTTAATATAATTCGAAACGTTGACAAGAAATAATAATTTGTTTTCATGATACCTAATAATCCTACTAACACCACTTAAATTATACATTTTGGTCATCATCTCTACTAATTTTTTGTTGAAAATATCTCGACAACGAAATAATATAAGATGGAATCATTATTAAAGCAGCATTGAACTAGAAATTAAATAGCATACAACTTTTCCATTAAACCTATTTTCTAACACTTATAGTTTTCAAGTTCTCAATCCTATAATGAGTGAAAAAAGTACACTTTACCGCACCCGAGTAAAGAAAATTGTTAACGAATTTGGCATTTGCTGAGATATGCATAAAACCAATAACACCTCTAAAAACTGATGTGCAGTTTTTCATTGAGCAATAAGAGGTTTGGTTTATTTCAAAGCCCAGCTAACGGGCCTGCTAAGAATCGATTTTTATAGAAGGGCGTAAAATCTAGTGACTGATATATATCTCTTCGAACTTATGAAATTTTATTATAGGAAAGTATTCTAAAAAAAAATAACAGAATAACTGCATCAGATTATCGAGAGAGATACATGTTTACATTTCAACTCAAAATGCACGTTTAAATAAAATAGTCCTTGTGTTACCACCGCAATTTATAACTGTAAACACACAGGATGTTTCAATATTACACGGACAAACTTAAACAAGTGATTCCTTAACTCAAAATGTTTTTTTTCGAGTATTTTTACTTAAAAAAATTACCTGATTTACTAGCTAAAATATAAGACCGCGGTACTTAACATTGAAAAACCAAAATTTTCATACTGACAAATACTGTCCCTTTCTTTAAACCTTTACTTACTTCAAAGAACTTTAAAAACTTTTTTTTTAATTTTCTTTGTAAAAATTGTCTCTTGCGCAAGTGCAAGACTTGCAAGAGTCTTGCAGCAAGACCAAGACCAAGACTGGACCCTGCAAGACCAATACCAAGACCAAGACCACTTATTAGACTGCAAGACCAAGACCAAGACTAACCCGGTCTTGGTCTTGCATTTGCTCATCACTAGAAATGCCGGAAAAACGGTTTCTGTATTTTCCGCAGTTCTCGCGTAGTACCGGTAGAACACCGCATCACTTGCCGTGGATCGTCTATGCCAGGTCACCACCTAACGGTCGGCCGTGACGCGATCCCCACCACGCGCCGAGCTAACCAAACCGGGCCGCATCGCGCACTTACGCCTACCTAACAGCTTACACAATTTATCCATACTTCGGTAATCATGCAATGCAATGCAATGAGGTTAAGTCCCCAGACAAGCCCCGCCATAGATCGCAAAGGCCATGGCAAGAGCCATTGTCCCTCCACATCCCTGCATCAGCCAATTTCATGGCCGCTTTAGCCGCCTTGTACCTCACCTAGTCCACCGACGGAGGCTACCCTATGAGCGCCTCCAAGGTCCTTGTGGGCGCCGTTAACATGGCCCCGGTGATGCAGAGGTATGCAAGTCTCTGAAATTTGTCCAGCACTAGTCGGGACGCCGTTTTCATCGATACTGGCCATCAAACGACCGCTCCGTGCACGAGCATCGAAGCAATCATCGTCCTATAGATCCTCAATATAGTTTTCGGCCCAAGTCCCCAGGTCATCACAAGCGCCCTACGGCAAGCCCACAGAGCACTGAGCGCCGCCCGGCATCTTGAGCTGAATGTGTTCCTGAAAGGTCAGTTTGGAGTCCAACCAGACACCCAGATACTTGACGCATTTCTTAGCCCCTCCAACGTGATGTTAGGAGGCCTCCAGCCTCCAGCTTCCTTTTCCTGGTAAAGATTACCATCTCTACCTTGTTGGCATTCGCTCTTAGTTCATTATTCCTACACCACTGTGAGAACCTTGTCAGTGCTTCCTCCAGAAGCCTCTGCAATATTCCCACCTCGGTACCCTGTGCCATAATCACAACATCTGCATAGGCCTGTACGTGGACCTCTACTCTCAGGATGCGTAGGATCTCATCCACCACTAGACAGCACAGGAAGGGAGACACGACCTAAGGCAAGACTCTCCCCACCATATCAAACGTAAACGTTACCACGACAGAAGTAAAGTTTCATCACCGTGATAGTGGCAAAATCCTCAAAAACTAGATGCGAAAAAGGCATCGGGACCGACCGGAATACCTGCCATCGTGTTAAAGAACTGCGCCAACGAGCTAAGACCCATTTTTCCAGACCTTTTTCTCGGTCTTGCCTTCTGCTTGGAGAGTCGCTCGAGTGCAACCTGCTACAAAAAAAGCAGTAAAACCACGCCCTCAAAACTATCGCCCAATTCCTTTGCTTCCAGTAATACCCAAAGTCATGGAATCTGTAGTAAATCAGCAACTACTCAAGTACCTCGAGACCAACAGAATAATTAGCGATAACCAATACGGCTTCCGCAAAGAGAGGTCGACAGACGATATATTGGCCTATGTCACTTATATATGGAGTAAAGCAATTGAGAACTACGGAGCATCTTGAGCGATTGCTTTGGATATTCGACAGAGTTTAGCATGACGTATTGCTCCACAAACTGCCGTCCCTCGGACTGCCAGCATCTCTCTGCAACTGGCTTGCCAGCTTCCTTCAGAACCGATCTCTGCACGTTGCAGTTGATGGACACGTCTCAGAAACATTTACCATTAATGCGGGCATACCTCAGGGCGCAATAGTTTCACCAACTCTGTTCCTCATCTATATTAATGACCTGCTGGTCGAAACCAATAATCCTGTTTACAGTTTTGCAGATGATAGTACCCTTGTCTCTCAGTTTAGATCAGAAAAACCTTATCCAGCGACTGAGACTTATCGCAGGAGCAGATTACAAGAATTACTCAAGATCTGGAGAAAGTTCGAACTTGGGGCGACAGAAATTTGGTCCAGTTCAATGCAGTAAAAACCCAAGCAGCAACGTTTACCAAAAGGGTCAATACGGCGGGCCTTACCTCAATACGGTAGGATAGACCATACCTTCAACCTGATCGATCGGATTACTGGGTGTCTCGGTCAACAGCAATATGTTCTGGCATGACCAAGTTGCTAACATCGCAAAATCAGCCTCACAGACGCTTATTGCGCTATTTTGCAACAAAAAACTCTATACACCGCAGCAGTTGCTCTTGCTCTACAATGCGTAAATAAGACCGTGCTTAGAATAGTGTTCAGGTGTTGCTCCAAAGTACACCCTAAAGCTGCTGGATTCCATTTAAAGAAAGCTATGCGTCTCGCGAGACTTGGAACACCGCAGACATGTGGGCGAAACCTCCCTGTTTTACAGATATCTTCCCTGCAGATTTGGCCCGCCTCATCCCGCCCTCAGACAGTCACGACAGATGGCAAGAGCGCACCCGTTCGTCGTTCAACTGTAAACACCTAGAACATTGCTTTACAAGGACTCCTTTGTCTGGCGCACTGTATCGCTGTGGAACGCCCCCCAAATTACAACCTCATCGTGTCAATCAACATCTTCGCAACACTGCTTGTCGAGTACCAGAGGATCTCCCTTTAGTGCCTTTTCACACATGCCCGATAAGATCATCCGGTATCGGATATCTGTTCGCGAGGTACGTAATATTAAATGAAAGTTTTAACACGTTTGACCGACAGTCGGAAGCCGGAAATGTGCTGGACATCGGACGAAACCTCACCATCGTCCGATGCTGGACGCCGGATATCCGGTGCTAGACACATCGAAGGGTACGGAAGCAAATTAGAGCTTATACACGTACCCGAGTTTTGTCTCCGGCAGTCATCCGAAGCGGCAGAGCAAAAGGGTTTACATCGTGTTACGAAAATGGCGGAAAAAATTGAATTACACTACCGAGCAGTTAATAAACTTGGCTAGGCCGGTCTTGTGGGACAAGACGCTAATTTGTTGTGCAGCTCATCCAAGGAAGAAACTGACATACGAAAATAATTAGAAAACTTCTCCCCGTTTTCTTACAGGTTTTCAAACAATGTATAAAAAGCTCCTATAGCTGTTCTCTTTTTAAATTAATTGGATGCACCCAATAAATCCTTTGCTTTCTTTTTTTTATGGCGAATCCTGCAATATAGAATCGTTAGCGCAATTATGCGTTGTTGATCCATGGTGGACGGAACAAACGAAACTAAAACACTTTGCAGTAATAAACAATATTCAAACGGAGTGCTAATCGGAGAGGTGTGAAAATTAGAAATAATCAAATATCCGACGTCGGATATCCGAGGTCAGACTCGTGTGAAACGGGGCTTAGTGTGCGTGCCACTCCCATAAGAAGAAAATTGCACCTAGCGCAAAAAGTAGGTACTACAATTTTTTATCATTGACATTGAATTGGTGAATAGTTACTTTAAAACTGGCCACGTGCTGTTAAAACAATTCCTAGTATCCTGATCTCGATCTTATTGAAAATTTGCGGTTATCATGTATACATTTGTTACATATCCAACAGAAATAACTTAAAACTCTAGATCATGGAAGAGTGGAACGTATTAATTCTGAATATACTGAAAAATTTGTAGAATCAATACACATACTCAGAATTTGTATTGATAATGAAGGGGTATCAACAAAATATCAACACTTTTATTCTTGGACTTAAAGAGGACAAACGATATATTAAATGCCGTTTTGTAGATGGATTTCACCTTTTTACATCGTTCAATATTTGTAATTCAGTTACACTTTATTTATATTTTCTACCAGTTTTCTGTGTCGTTCTTGTTAATAGCTGTTTTGTTAACATATAAGACCGAGTTTCAGCTGATGCACATTAATTTATTTCTAGAAAGTTATGTTCATTAAAAAAAAGCGTGTGGAGTATGTGCGCATATCTGAAGTGAAACTTCTTAAACGCCCTAGTCTTATACATATCGTAATGGATTTGGTTAATGTTAAAAAGTAGTTTTTTTAAATACACCTTTCCTCTATTTTTAGCTTGTAAACTAACAAAGATACCACAATAAACATCGTGACCGTTTTTCGTTACCTGCCAGCGCGGCCTCTCGTCGTGTCGCGACCTTCAAATTTTACTCCCGGCGCGCGTTAAGAAGTTTCACTTCAGTATGTGTGATAATTGCATCCTTTCAGATGTGTATTTAAATATATTTATTTACCTGCAATCAGTTTTATAGCCCGTCACTCCATATATTTTCTTCCCATCTTCATCGATACACAGGGTTGATCTTATGAAAAAATTTATAGCCCAGTCTAAAAGATTTATTGATAACTCCAAGCCCAGTTTTTGTATATCAATGCTGGTTGTGACTTCATTTATGTCTGCTTTATCTATGTCTTTTTCAATCGCTGCAAAGCTGTAGGATTCCACAAAAATCACAGACACTAAAATAGTAGAAAAATTATTATAGACATTTCATAGCCGAAATTGTTCTCGACTATGGCTGTTTTATGCAATTTAATTCAGACGAAATGCTAATATTCTCGCCTAGCAAATAGTTATAGTAAAATTTTTATATTAATTAAATAATTGGGATCAAAAATAGATGATCAGTTTTAAGCTAGACCTATTTCAAGAACCATTGTATTGAAATAATGATAATCGTCAGAGCAAAGGGGTAGCATTAGTAGCTGAAAAAATAAGGCGAGTTTAAGATATGGAGAGAAGGGTATCAGTATCTTTAGCTAGAATGGATTGAATAGGTGAATGGAGGTTTCAAATAACGTCTAGGCTTTTTTTTTAATAAAACCAAAATTTATATGTAAAATAAAATTAGCGTCATATCCGAAAGGGAATATGGGCAGCACTTC
The DNA here is from genome assembly GCA_016904865.1 of Pissodes strobi. NCBI lineage: Eukaryota > Metazoa > Arthropoda > Insecta > Coleoptera > Curculionidae > Pissodes > Pissodes strobi. The sequence continues at coordinate 27,989 of MU191400.1, forward strand.
TTTGTAAAAACCCTTACATGGTCATACGGGGCTCTGGCCAGGCGGACACTTTTCCCCAGCTTCTCGTGGGAATTACATGGAGAAAAACCAGAAAACTAAAGAAGAGTGGGAAGGGCTGGAAAGCCTAAAACTCCCAAACCAAGGCAAAAGAGGAGGTTCCAAAGGCTGCACAGCCAGAAGCTCGATATCCCTAGGTAGTCAAGAGGCTGTTAAGCTACCGACAACTAAGTGTGAGGAGCCAAACTAAAAGGAATGGATAATTAAATCAATCTAATTCTATAAAACAGAGATTTATCCATAATACCGAAACATAATTTGTGCACCCAGCGCTCGTCTCGCTAAACATGTTAGCATCATCAGTAGATGATTAAAACTGTTTTAATCGTCTCCATGCTAACATGGTTAGCGAAACGCGCGTCGAGTGCAAGAATTCTATTTCGGTATTGTGGATAAAACTCCGTTTCAGTGCATTTTCCGAAGGTTCCAAACCCCAACATAATCCAATTCAAAGACAAAAAGGAGCACCGATACTTGCGATTATTGTGAAAATCCAATGTCAGGGTGAGGAAACTGGGGAGAGAAGGTAAACCCTTTCTGGGGGCTAAAAGAACCATCGTTAGGTAAAACTTCAATCTGGCAGCTGGCAACAGTAAGGCAGCAGGCAAGTTAAAGAATACTAGAAAGGCAAAACCCAAGGCTATGGTGCCAGTGAATTCCTAAAAGCGTCATGTATCAGAAGGTAGAGCTCCAGATTGTAAGAGACCACCAACGAGAGTTAAAACCGAGGGTGTATCCTTCAAGGATGCTCTCACTGCGATCAAAGTTGCAGTAGTGCACGATGACTATTCTGAAGTGCAGATGGATGTTGAAAGGCTGAAAGCCGTACAGGATTCCATCCTGGAGACACGCGAGGACATTCCAGCCGCAGGGCCACAGTGCGTCTAAAGAAAGTTAGTTCTGAAATTGAAATCTTGGGAGGAAGCAGCGGTGATGGTACTAGAAGTACTGCACTACGTTCATACCTGACGATAGCGGGAAAAGGATTGAAGCTGCAAGGATCCTTAAGAGGCTACAGGTGAGTATAACAACGAATTGAAGACACATCTGTAGTTTTGAAGATACACATGAAGAGACTGGCTAGCTTTGGGTTTTCCATGGAAAAAAGTTCTTGCAAGAACTCAAGAAACTGAGTATGCAGCCGTTCTTTGGCATAGGAAGAATAAAAATCCGAGTCAAAAAACAGGGCTCAGAAGAAAAAGAGCCCCAAAATAAGAGGAGAAACCCGAGGGGAGAGATACCCAAACAGGACAGCCGTTCCAAACAGATGCCGACCACTAAGAGGGAGCTGCTGAAGAAAGGTCTATCAATTGTTCAGGCGTTGGCCCAATGAATCGATTAGGGAGAGGACGTTCACCTCGAACGACGAGGCAGCACTAAAAAAACAACAACGCGGAACTCCCAAATAATAAAGGGGGATTCAAGATCCCGCAGGCAAAACGTCCAGCAGGCAAAGGCTGCTTCAGTCATGCTGTTCTGGATTTTTGAAAAAGAAGGCTTAGATATAGCACTTCTACAGAAGTAAACAATGGGAAATTGTAGGATTCAGATCACAGGCACATAAGGTTTAGATCACAGGCACATAAGGTTGAACATAAAAACTTTTTAAAGCAGTATTATTTCGTAATCCGAGAAAAAATATCTTTGAATCCCTCAGAGGAACTTTCGATGGTGACGCAATAGATGTTAAAGGCACGGAGAATCTAGAGCTGCCGGTGGTATTGGTGAGAGAGGCGATGAGTATGGCCTACAAGAACAACTGTCTAGGAAAAAAAACATGGAAACAAAAAGGAACCAAGGTCTGGTGGAACGAAAAGCGCTATGGGCCACAGTCAAATGGCTATTTAATAAAGTCAAGACAAATAATAACTGTAACACTTACAGATCAACACCCAAGGAATATAACAAAGAAATCCGAAGAGCCAAATGAGACTCGTGGAGGAAATCCTGTAAAAGGGTCAATGGGAGTAGGTATGGCGTTACTTGGGACACCCCCCACTCCTTCCACTTTAAGCCCCGCCTACTTTGCATGGGAGGGGGTGGAGCCTGTGAATCGAGCGTTCTGATTGGTCGAGGCATTTAGCCGACCTGGCCAATGGTATGAATCGAGTGTTCTGATTGGTCGAGGCATTTAGCCGACCTGGCCAATGATATGAATCGCGCGTTCTGATTGGTCGAAGCATTTAGCCGACCTGGCCAATGCTATGATTTGAGCGTTTTGATTGGCCCAGAGGATTTCAACGATTGACCATTAGCAAAACAAGCATCGCTCACGTGGACGACACCATATTTAAGATGTAGCCCGACAGATGGCGTTGAAGGTTGGCCATTGACAGCTGACAGTTGACCAGGGTAGTAGGAGTAGTTGGATCACCTAAACGAACACAGACATGACAGCTGACAGTTGACAGGGACCTTCGGAGTTTCTCGACTATTCTCGGCCATACCCGGAAATACCTAAATAATAAAAGTCTTGGAGTCTTGCAGGGGTCGAACCACGAACCTTGGGCATGCGAGGCGAACACACTACCACTAAGCCAACGGAGCCTTGAAGAAATATTTTGCTATATGTGTATATATGACGTATTTGGAGGTTATGTTTATTCAATATGTGTTCTACTTGGATAATTGGTTATCAGAGGCCTATGAAATACAGTTTACATAGGAACTATAATTTTAGGATATATAAAAAACCGCGGCTTAGAGCTACGCCATTTTAAATATAATTTTAATTAGTAAAAATTAATAATATATAGTTTATACCGTCGCGAAATTTTCGACTACCGAGCCAGATATTAAAACGACAAACAGTAAAAGGACATTTAAATTTTATACAAAGCTCTCAACTGCTTATAAAAAATAATGTATTTAAGGTTATTATATTTAAAATAGTGTTAATAACATCAAAATTACCTGTTCGCAGCCAAACGTAGGTAGAATCACTGTAACCATGAGATCCGACGGCGCCATTGGCTGAGCGTTCGAAAGGCATTCACGGCGAAACATCGTACCTTTACATCTAGGGGTGACAGCAGCGCAGCAAGAAAGGAAGAAATACCAAAATTCAAAGACGTCAAAGCATGAAATTATAATAAGAAAATCCTAGGTAACAGTTTACACACAATTTCAATACAAAAGGCTGCATTACAGGTAAATGAAATCAATGCGTTGAATATCTCATCCACCATTCAGGTAAGAAAATTGAATAATAATAGTTGTTTGCCATCCTGACAAGAAACATTCGCTATAAATTATTTCACAATAGACAATTATATATTCACGTTACATTCGCCATAACGTCAACAAATATTAGTCGGGGCCATTTTCAATTGAATAATAGTTGTTCGCCATCCTGACAAGAAACA
>JAEQML010055462.1:0-35966 GCA_016904865.1 Pissodes strobi
TACGAATTTTATCTGAATTGCGTGGAGTATCTGAATGAATATCAATTAAGTCCTCTTTCTCCTTTCCTATCTATCTATTGTGAGCACTCATTGCATGAGTTTTGGAGTAGTTTTCTATGTTTTGCCAGCTCAGATCTTCTGAGTACATTTATCTATCTAGGTTTGTTGTCCATAATATTACTCCAAAGGAATATGTGAGAACAGGGATAGCAAACGAGTTAATAGCTTTGATTAGATACTTCGAATTCATTTTGTGTTGAGGATTAGCGTTACTCGTTTCTTATATTCTTTAGTTAGTTTGGGTCAGTTTTTATTTATTGCTATGTGATTTATTCTTGTATTCTGCTGAAATCCCATATATTTGTGTGTTTCATCTTCCAGCATGCTATCTAGTGCTTCGTTGTATTCCAAAGCCTGCTGTTATTTCCTCTATTATTTTTAGTTCACCTCCCATTTGTGTCTGTGTTGGTGCATACATTTTTATGTCATCCATATAAAGAAGATTATTAATGGTGTGTTCTACTTTGTTCTAATGTTTGAGCTGAAAACCGTATTTTGTATTATTGAATGTATTGGATGTAACTAAGTGGATTCAGGCAGAGGCAAAACCACAATGCACTTACCGAGTCTCCTTGAAAGATTCCTGTTTTAATCTTTATGGTGTCTGTTTATATGTATTCTTTTTCTTTTTTTAAGTGTAAAAGGTGTTCATGATAGTTGACAGGAAATTTCTTATAGTTGAATATATTTTGTAAATTTCTAGTGTTTTCTTTAGCAATGCAAAAGCTTTCTTGTAATCTAGGTTGCACGTTCGTAGGTTCCTTTATTGTTTTTCTGTTTACCTCATTACCAGAGTCTATTAATTATTAAACTGTTCCTTACACCCTTGACCGTTCCCCCTACAGCCTCTTTGCATTGCCGGAATAACATTATATTTTAGGTGTTTTATCTATTTTCTTGAATACAGCGTTAGTAAAAGGAACCGGAACGCTTAAATATCTTCACAAGCTACATTTACAAAATTCGGTACCTGGGGGTTTCCGGGCGTGCGAAATTGAACCATGATATCGGCACTGTTGCCAGATTTCCCAGTGTTGTCCTACACGGAGTCATTGGGCGTATCAAATTTAGTAAGGCCCTAAATTCCAAGTACCGGAACGCTTTAATATCTTCAAAATCGCTCAAGCTGCATTTTCAAAATTCGATACCTGCGGGTTCCGGGCATGCAGAATTGAACCACGATATCGGCACTGTTGCCAGATTTCCCAGTTTTGCGTTACACGGAGTCATTTTGTTATCTTAAATGGAACGTCCCAATTATTTTTATTGCCATAAATTGGGCGTATCAAATTTAGTAAGGCCCCAAATTTTATCTCTTCTAATTGCTGAGATGTGACAACAACGCATTTTTAGTAAAAAGTACCAGAACGCTTAAATATCTTAAAAATCGCTCAAGCTGCAGTTACAAAATTCGGTACCTGGGGGGTTTCCGATTTCCGAGCATGCAGAATTGAATCATACGACACCTCAAAAGCCAAGGGGCGTAACCCACAAAAAGTACATTTTTCAGGAAGTTGAAAAACCTCATAATTTATAAATTAGAAATAATTTCAAAACAAAATAAGTCTTCTTGAAGTTTTTTTTAATACCAAATGTTTTTCAATGAAGTTAATGAGAAACACTCTTTTTATATAAAAAAAAAACTAAAATATTTCTGAAAAATGTGGGTTACGTCACTTGACATGTACATAAACCAAGCTTGTAGTTGTTTGGGGGACGTAAGCTAGTAGGATACGTCTATCGGCCAGATTTAAAATTAATAAAATGGCTTAATTTTTAACATAGTTTTATTGATTAGAGTTGTCATAAATATTGGTAAAAAATGTAATTATAAATAAAAAGTCTTGATGAAAAATATAAGATTTCCATTCTAACTAAACATAAACTTTTAACTGCAAAAATAAATTCTTAAGTATGCGTTTTTCTGTTGTTTCGTAACATTATCTAGTGTATCTTCCTCATCAGTTTCAGAAAGTGTATCTCAAGATACACCTCGAGAATTATTTTTTTCTTAACAAGGGTTTGTAGGTCTTATTGGGCTTCAATTCTTGTTTAGTGTGTGTCTAAACTGCAAATTTTTCGGTAATGTAAAGGGCTCATATCCACGAGTCTCTACATAATTGTAATACATTCCCAGAACATGGCTATCTTTACACACTATAACGCTCCGAATACTTTTAAAACTTAGTTGTTTTCCAAAGTTTGTTCTATTAATGGAGTCTGGAAAAATTGTTCGTTGGAGGGTTAAAGTCGTTAAAGCTACCGAATGAAAGTATAATTAGGCTATAGGGTTTTGCATTCCATGCATTGCGGATTATGGTAGGCCATTCAGAAGGTGCTCATATCGTTTTCTTTTTTTATTGCAGATTCAATTTCGTAAATTGAATTTATAGGAAAACTCAATACGTTTCGATAATTGAACATCAAAGCTTTTCCATTTTCTCCACTTCAATGTATCCTTTTTGAAAAATGGAGCCGCGATGCTGAAAAACCTTAAAGAAATTGAAAAACGGTCGACGTTTCGAGGAACAACCCGTTGTCAAGAACGAATAACAAATCTAAAAATGAAAATGGTTAGTAAATGCAATTAAAACAGTAAATAGCTCGTGCACTTTGTCAAGTTTTGAATTAACTTTGTCAAAACAAAGTGCACGAGCTTTTCACTGTTTTAATTGAATTTACTAATCATTTTCATTTTTAGATTTGTTATTTGTTCCTGACAATGGGGGCAGGTTTGTTACTCGAAACGTCGACCATTTTTCCAACTTCCTTTAGGTTTTTCAGCTTCGTTAGGGTCACTAAACTAGCACTTGTGCTGTTTACACCCTGGGGCCAGAGCCGAAGCGGCTCTATTTTCCAAAAAGGGTACGTTGAAGTGAAGAAAAAGGCAAACAGTTGTAAGATAAACAACGACAATTAAAAACATCACAAAATACTAGAAAATGCAACAATCGTTAAAAGTAATATTCGTTAGAAAAAGTCTAAATACTTTTTTGGAAACAGCTACAGTAAAGGTTAAACCTTTATTGGAAAAATCTTCTGAAGTTAGTTTTTGGAAACCAATGAAAAGAGATAAAGTTTTAACATTCACAGATACAAACGCAAAACCTAAAATCACCTCACAGAAAACATTTATCGGCTCCGAATTTATGTTTAGGAGGATCATAATATGTGCCGCTCGTTTCCAAGAAATGGATTTGTCAAACATTTTATCTTACGAACTTTCCTCCGTCCCGGCTTCTATGTTCCATGAAGATGGTGCCATGCGCAAATCAACAAAATCTTATGTTTCAAAAAAGTTAGTGTCATTTACTAATCCTTTATTGGTCTGTCCACCAATAGATTCATATTTTATTGATGGCATGGTACTTATTCAAGAATTAAAGTCATCTACGTTTTCAACTTTCAACGCTTTGTGGCATCTGGTATTAATAAAAAGTTTGAGCAATGGAAAACATGGTGCAAAAAGCATTACAGTTGTGTTTGATTCATACACTACTCAATCTCTTTAAAATGCTGAAAGATCCAATCGTGGCGACTTAAATGTTGTTGATTTTAAGGTGACTGGTACGCGAAAAGTTCCTAATTTTAACGAATTTCTCAAATCATCCTTGAACAAAAGAGCGCTATTAGTTTATTTAAGCGACTACCTTCTTTAAAATAGTTCCGATTTATTAAATACCTAGTCATGAAAAACTAGTAATAGCTGGAGGATTTGAATATCCAAAACAAGCGTTTCAAATTACCTGGGATAGAGAACCAGAAAACTTGATATCACTGAACAGCAGTCAAGAGGAAGCAGACACCAAGATCATTCTTCATGTTTTGTCAGAAACTTCAAATAGCAATTCCATTTTAGTAAAATCGGTAGATACTCATGTGTTGCTATTACTTTTACACTTCTATAGTATAACGCCCGAACTTGAAAAATGTTTTTGGTTAATGGAGCTGGGACACAGCAAGAATAAACGCTTTGTTGCCATCCACGATATAGTTAAGAAACTTGGCCCACAAATAATCAAAAAACTATCCACTTTAAGTTTTTGGGATAACACCAGTGCATTATACAAAATAGGTAAAAAAACCGCTTTTGAGACGCTACAAAAAATATTGAGAGTCTTTCCAAGCCAGAAATGCTTCCGGTATTATCCGAAGATGAAGCCATGGATGTTGCCAGCAATTTTTTTTTCTTGTATAAAAACGCTGTTGTATAAAAACACTAAGAACTAAAATTCCTTTTAACAACTACTTCAAACAAGCCTGCTTGTGAACCGCCGACATTAGATGCTTTTGGACTACATCTAAAAAGGTAGATTTATTCCGCATTCTAGCACTTAAGAGAGGATAATAATATTTTACTTTTGTAGGTGTATTTATCAATAAAAAGTATGTTATTCTAGTCATTTACCAGAGCCTGTGTATGGAAATCCCGCAATGTTTGGATGGGTGTTAAAAGATGATGTGTGGATACCACAGTTAACTGTTAAAGACCCTGTGCCAGAAGGCCTAAGAAAACTATTGTGCATAAAATGTAGAGACAATAATTGTAATAGTAGTAAATGTGTTTGCGTAAAACAGTGATTAAAATTTATGACTGAATGTAAATGCAAATTATGCAGTAATAATTTAAGTTTTATAATGACTCAAAAAATTAAGAATATGATTTTTCGATACACTTTTTCATCGTAGCCTCTTATAAAAATTTTCAATAAAATAACCTAGTGCCATAGTAATAATAATATAGGTACTGTTAAGTGACCAAACACTGTTTAGTTTCTTCATGGCGATGGCGTTCAGATATTACATGTACCTGTCGCTCCAGATTAACCGACGAGCAACCGAATTTTTAAATTCCGCGGGCTTTAAAAAATCATAGATCCTAAACTATAAAAGTGACAACAATGCTTATGCTACTAAAAACTTTTTTGGTCATTTGTCTACATTTTCTTCGCTGCATGAAATTCCCAAAAACAAAAAATTTTTTCGATCAGTGAAAATTTGCCTGCATAATATCTAAATTCCCAAGGTCATTGATATATTCGGCATAGTTAAAATAAAAAATGGGAACCATTTTATATTTTGAAAAAAGCGCCTAAGTGCGTGTTTTAAAACAAAAAAAAATCATGTCTATAGCTCTATTGAGTTTTTAGATATTACAGTGGAAATATAAAAAAACATAATTTTTAAAAAGGGGAAGTTTTGACAGTTTTTTGCAAATAAAAAAAATCGGGACCGCAAAAAAAGGTCGTATTTTGAGGTTTCATGTGTCGAATGATCTTGTTGACAATACCCAATAGGTTTGATCTTGTTCTAAGCTGATAAAAAAAAAAACGGTATAATTTTGCCCATTATTTATTCCACTAAATCTCAATTCGCTTTGCGGGTTACATCCTTTAGGTAAGTGATGTATTTTTACTCCGAGCATCCTTTAGTACAATAATTCAATTTTTGACCATTTTGAGGGTTACGCCACTTGGCCTCTGAGGTGTCGAATAATATCGGCACTGTTGCCAGATTTTCCAGTTTTGCGCTACACGGAGTCATTTTGTTATCTTAAATGGAACGCCCCATTTGTTTTTATTGAAATAAATTGGGCGTATCAAATTTAGTAAAACACCAAATTTTCTTTGCTTTGCTGAGATGTGACAACGCATTTTTAGTGAAAGTACGGGAACGCTTAAATATCTTCAAATAACTACGTGTACCGCAAAACTGGCAACGGTGTCAATATCATGGTTCTATTCCGCATGCTCGGTACCTGGGGGTACCGAATTTTGTAAATGCAGCTTAAGCGATTTTGAAGATATTTAAGCGTTCCCTTACTTTTTACTAGAAATGCGTTGTTGTCACATCTCAGCAATTAAAAGAGATACAATTTTGAAAATTGGGGCCTTACTAAATTTGATACGCCCAATTTATTGCAATAAAAATAAGTGGGTCCTTCCATTTAAGATGACAAAATGAGGCAGTGTAGCACAAAACTGGGAAATCTGGTAACAGTGCCGATATCATGGTTCAATTCCGCACGCCCGGAAACCCCAGGTACTGAATTTTGCAAATGTAGCTTTAACGATTTTGAAGATATTTAAGCGTTCCGGTTCTTTTTACTAACCCTGTATGCTAACTACTACATAATTAACACAATATTAATTTCCTTTTTTTTTATGGCAGTGGCACACACACTAAAGGGAGATCCTATGGGGCTCGGCTAGCGGTGTGTGTACGTATAAAAATTATTGGAAAAATGTTCAGTATACAAGGAAAAACAAAAAGTTTTTTTTTTTTTCAAGGGAACATGAATTTATTTTTCGATTCCTTGTAAAATTCTAAGTATACTTTATGTATGATGTTATACCTCTAAAGGTAGTAGTTTCACAGCTATAAACAGTTGAAAATCGGTACTTTGGCTACTTTTCACCTTGGTAGCAAGAAGATCATTAGAGATGGAGTAAAATAAGTTTCACATTCCTATCGTAAATTTTCAAGAGCTATATGACGGTACTAACTGGCAGGCGGTACCATGGGTACCAAATTTAGTACCTTCGTAGGTACCATAAGTTAGCACCACCAGATAGCTCTTGGAAAGTTGAAATAGGAATGTGAAGTTCATGTTACTCCATCTCTAATGATCTCTATGCAACCAAGGTGAAAATTAGCGAAAGTACCGATTTTCAACTGTTTATAGCTGTGAAACTACTAACTCTAGAGGTATAACATCATACATAAAATATGCTTAGAATTTTATGAGGAATCGAAAAATAAATTCATATACAGGGTGCTACAAATTCGTTTCTTTGTATGGGTATCTCGAAAACCGTAAGAGATACGAGGTCGGTTAAATTGGGGCAAAGTTGCGCGACTTAAGGGTGATTGACATGCCATCCAGAAATTTAGAAAATTCCGCCTACTTCCAGAGATATCCGTAAAAAAACGAAAATCATCTATTTTATTTTTATTTTTTCCTGCCTTTGTTTGGAGAGATAAAGTAAAATAAATGTCACATTCTTATTGCCACTTTTTCTTATCTACAAGCTGGCGGTATCAAATTTTAAATCTGACATTTCGCTCTCGGACCCCCTTCATCAACCTAATTTTTTTAAATACGGACCTGGATTTTTTATCTAATTTTTAAAAAGCCTTTGGTCTCCCGAAACCAACGATGTATCACACTTGTCCGATAGTGGTAACAAATATTGTCATAAGTGAAATCGGGTCAGAAAAGATCGCGCCATCTCTGTCTAACACAAAAATCTAGATTTGTTGATTTATTGACAAGTGCGATACATCGTTGGTTTTGGAAGACCAAAGGCTTTTTAAAAAGTAGATAAAAATTCCAAGTCCGTATTTAAAAAAAATTAAGTTGATGAAGAGGGTCCGAAAGCGAAACGTCGGATTTAAAACTTGATACCGCCAGCTTGTAGTGAAGAAAAAGTGGCAATAAGAATGTGACATTTATTTTACTTTATCTGTTCAAAAAAAGGCAGGAAAAAATAAAAATAAAATGGATGATTTTCAGTTTTTTATGGATATCTTCGGAAGTAACGGATTTTTTTAAATTTCTCGACGGCATATCATTCACCCTTAAATTGCGCAACTTTGCCCCAATTTAACCGGCCTCGTATCTCTTTCGGTTTTCGAAATACCCATACAAAGAAACGAATTTGTAGCACCCTGTATAGTGTTCCATTGAAAAAAAAAATTAATTTTTGTTTTTCCCTATATACCGATCATTTTTTCCAATATTTTTTATACATAGAAAAAAAGGATTTTTCAGTACCTACATAACCATACTTTTAATTTTTTTTAGACACTTAAAATAAAAAAGTTAAAGGGGGCGACATTATAGGAGATCACCCTGTACAATCAGTTCATTTTCCCGTTTACAAATTGTCATCACATCGATGAAATCCTCTGGTGAATAAATTACCTGCTGTAGTTTCAGAGCACATTCAATGCCCCCAAAATCTTTGTCATTAGAGAGGCAGCTATGGCCAGATGTTAAAAATCTTATACTGATGCTTGTCAATGTAGGGTGAGCATCCATTATTGCTTTCAACATAAGGACGATCTTAATATTCCTGTTTTGCATAGCACTCAGACCAAAGAATCAAAGTTTGGCAAGAACTCATTTCTGAATCGTCCATAGTATGCCTAACTAAACAGGATCCAACTTCTTGGGCTCCGCGAACTGCCTCACCTTCTAACCCGATATATTAATGTCCTTTATCACGTTTAGATGTGTGGATACCCAGGTTGTATAACCAGAGCTGGCGTTTATAAAATACATTGATTGAAATGCGGAGTAGAGGTAAAGTTTTTTCTAAACCAAAACATAACACTTCTTAATTTTTATCTTCCTGCGCCCGTTTACTATCTTGCTTTATTGGCTGATTGTATATGCTGTTCTCTTTGCTCCATATACTTAGCTTGTTTTTGTTTGGTGCTACTTTTTTTTCTAAGATGCTAACTTTATCGCAAGTATTATATGTGTCCTTCTTTAATGCTTTTCTCCTCAATTTGAGGCATGTCAAAAATATGTGCTTGTACTTCGAGAAAGATACAGAAGATTGCACTTGATCCTTGCGTAAGTTGAAAACTATCGGCAATGTAGAATCAAAACGTAAAAACTCGGCATCAGTCTCTTCTCTAGCAATATGAGCTTTTACTTCCCGTTTTCTCTCCTTCGAAATTTTGTTCGTTCCACCGCCTACTCCTCTCAAATCTCTAATACCTTCTGGTCTTCTCTTATTTTTAACAGCTAAATCTACTTTGCTACACAACAACACCATTCATTGTGTACTACCTCGATCTACTTTGGATGCATTTTAGTTTCCTATATATTCCGTTCGAGGTATTTCCTCTTTCGTCCCCTTTTTGGACGACATCCTCATTTTCAATGTTTTCATTTTCGTCGAATACTGGTACTACGTGTTCAGCTTCTTCATTTTCTACATTCACGCTTTTCAAAGGAACATGTTGATCCAAATTGGACTGGTCACGTTCTTCATTGCAACACTGAACATAGCAAAAAAGTAGGGTTCTGTACGGTCTTGACTTTTTCCAAGATAAATACCATCTTTACCTCCTAGATGGCATCTCTATTATGTCGCTTGGTCAAGTGATGCATAACGGGGTCCAAATATTAACTGACCATCCGCGAATTAAATTATAGCCATTAATATCTAAGGGTTAATTGCGTTATTTAGCCACATCTGTCAATGTATGAACATCTAAATTTAATTATGTGAAAAATTGCTTATAAATATAACAGTTTTGGGCAAAAGAGATCGAATATGAAAACACGCAACCTTGATAATGTTTTCCTTCTTTAGAAATTCAATAAAAAATTCAAAAAAAAAATAATATTGAATAAATTAATAGGTAATTGAGCTTTCAGAATGCGTTTATGACGACCCGACAGGAATGCAACCTGCACCTGCACCCCACGAACGACACAAACTAATACAAAGCAAACCTTATATGGCTCAAAGCTGTATATAAGTAAAAAAGCAAGGACATATTATATAAATATATCAAGGTATAATTGTTAATATATAACATGGATACAAAACCGAAAAAATGCAAGCTCATCACTCTTCTGCAAGTTCTTTTGTAAAAGTTCATATTGTAGTTTACTTGAAACTAGTGAAGGGACTATTCGAATACAAATAAGTATTCGATTCTGGCTTGCATTCGAATGCGCTAACAACAAGTTAATCGTCCCTCGAATGCTGGTTGAATCGAAATGAGAAATATGAATCGGCACAGTTCGGATTAAACAAATGAGCAACAAATAACGGACTTTGTTTTGTATTATGGGTGAACAATAATCCAAAACGCTAATAAAGAGTATAAAATAGAGTAGTTTAATTACTGTGGTAGTTTTTTATTTGTTGAATATTTTTCTTCTGTAGTAGTAGTAAACATATTAATTTTAAATGCGGTAGTCGACAGGTATGACATACATATTTTTGCAATATGCAGAAGATAAGGAGTTATGGGAATTCAAATTTTAATTCTTCAAGGTGATGATTTTAGTAAATATTTAATAAACTTTTACATAATGTCTAAACAAAATAATTTTTAACCAATATTTTATTTTTTAATCGTGAATGCTTTCGCTAATCTTTGTAAAAGATTTTGCTTTTATGCTTAAATGTATCAAGAATGAAGACTTCAAGCTCAAACAATACATAACCAGACAATTTATAAATATGAATTCGAGAACGATACTTCAAAGTCACTCGAAATCTCGAGAATCGCTAAATTAAAACATTTGGGATGTCGCCACTAATCCAAATAATTCAATTCTATGTATTCGAATAACCATTCGATTCTCAGAAGTATTCAAATGCAAGATATTCGATTCTAAAAATCATCCGATTTTCCCTTCACTACTTGAAACTTGATCCATGATTTTCTAAAAACATATTTTTAGATTCGGCCTCCTAAAGATGACAGAATCGAAACAGGTGTGATTTATTTTAATATTAACACTTGCCCATAAAACTGGCAGACGATAAAAAAATGCTTGGCAAAGCTTCATGCTGTTAATTAAATAACTTTGTAAATAGCTGGTGGGTTATCGAAAATATTATCTTCTTGCTATAAACTGATACTAAACCGTTCAAATTTCAAATTGCACAACTAAATCTGAACAATTCAAATGTCGCATTCGATCTTACTACGTGCGTATCTGCTCTTCAAAGCCCCAGAACAAGTCAACTTCATATTGGACTCCGTTGTCAGCGTTCGATTAACGTATGCATTACCCAAATTGTTCATTATTTATTGTGCCTACTCAGCTGAACATAAATTAGGTTATCAAAAAGCCTGCGCATTATAGACTGATTGGTGACATCCTAATAATTTTTTATACCTTTTCTGATTGACAAACTTGAAAATCAGTGTTATATAACTTTGGTAAAATTACACATTCTAAGGATAGGAAAATTATGTATAATGATCTGGATATAGCAGCACTAAGATTTCTTCAAGAAAAAATATGGTAATACCAAGATCACCTTTTTATAAGGATCACCTGATTTCTGTGAATAATTCGAATAAGGACAATTTCTGAATTGGTATGCCCTTATATTTACTAATGAATGAACAATGCAAAGTGAATAGATCTGCTACATACACTCTACCATTCTCGGATTCGAAACACATACTGCTTCAAGAAAAATGTAGTTTTCTATTTTCATCACCAAATATCCAGAATTTAACTTTAAAAGTAAGTTTACTAAAATCTGCTAAATAAATTCTGAAAATATGGTGATGGAAATAGAAATTCGACCTATTGGGGGAAATGTCACTCGCTTTTGGTTGTGACAAAATTTGAATTTACAGACGGATTTAAGAATAATATTTTAATACTCACTTTTGAAGTGACTCTCCATCTGGCTTGTTGCGGGAAGTCATTAATTTCCAATTCCTCCTCATATTTCCTAAAGGTCTGTTCGCTCTCTTCATCTATTTTGTCGTCATCATCTTTAGGCTGATAATTCAACTTATTATTAAGTTTGGCCGCCAGCTGTTCGGCTACAGTCTTTGCGGTTATTGGAAGAGCAGAACTGCTACCTACAAATTTATTTTAATAATTTTATAAATAAGTTTTTCGAAAAAGAACTAGAAGGAACTTCGAAATACGGTTATTCTAGGAAATAGCGTACATTCATAGAACAAAGAATACAGTTAACGACAGTTAACCTATTACAGAACCAGAGTAAATTTTATTGGAACATCTCCAGGTTGTTCCTAATTGTGAAGGAGTAAACGCAAATAAGTATTTCAAACACACAATAACTGTAAAACCAAAGTATAACAAACAAACGAGTAGCGACAGCCGGGGAACAAATTTTTCTGCGCATGCGCGAAACAGGATGGTTTTCCATCAAACTGACTTCTATTGTAGCGCGCCAGTTACGAAGTTTTAATGTTGAATTGTGTCGTAATTTCTTAATTTTAAAACTGAATAAGTGTATAATCATGCCGGGTATTACTTGTGCATATCGTGCCTGTTCATCTAGGTCTGGAGATGGAAAATCTTTCTTCACATTTCCTAAAGACTAGAGCTTATTACCGGTAAGTACATACCTACTAACACAATGTAATGGTTGTTTTTTTTTAAATTGAAATTTAAATTAATTGTTGAATATTTGCTCTTGAAGAATAGATAAATATTGATGCAGGACTATTAGTGGTGAAAAAGTGCAATTTATAAGTGAGAAATTGAATGCCACAAGACGTTAGGTACATGTAATGTGTATTGCTAGACTGTTCTAAGTTTCAAGTGTTTTTTATCCAACAACATATATCTCCACATTCTACATTAGCAAAAATTTTCAAAAGTAGAATAATAATGCACCTGTACATGTGCTTAAACAATGGTCTCCTTTAATTAGAGTATGTTCCTATAAAATTTGTTATGCTGTTCTCACATGAAGGGTCTTTGGGCAATTTCCAGCAAAATAATTCTATTGTAAAGGAATGAAATTGTTCCGGCCTGTATTAGTTTGTAGAAGTTAATTATTATTGTTATTTGGGTTTTATGTTTAATAGGCCTGATATTTTTCATAGTAACCTAAAAAAAGAACCTAACCAACGATTTCTATTTCGCGGAAAAGGAAAAATAGAAGAGCGGTTCGGTTTGTGCAATCACGAAATATGTTGTGTTTGTAATGTACAGAGTTTTTCGGTTAAATAAGTAGCATAACGTGTCTTTAATGCTTTTAAATCACAGATGTAAACAATTTCTAGAGACACCTCTAGATACCTACTAGGTATATACATAGATTCACAACAGAATATTATCATTATTAAATAACAACACACATATTGTGTTGATGTATTCCAGTATACCTTTACAGATAGAAGTATTGTTCTCCTTCAAGGATTTTGTAAATGATGTATCAGAGAAGAACAGGTAATGTGATATTCATAGACGAGTTTATATCGATTAGGTAACTTATAACAAAATTTCATCACACTTAATATTTGGAGGCTTTGCTCTAGGTAGGTACTCTAGTTTTGTCAAATATGTAGATGTCTAATTCAAATCCACTTACATTTTGATTGCGAATTGTAAAACATCTCCTACAGAACTTAGTTGGCATGCCTCGATGTGTTATAAATGCTTCATTTACTTAGTATAATGAAAGGCCTAAAATCTCTGCCCCGTTTTTAATCAAAAACTGCAAAAGGTCCAAGCTTGTGTTAAAATATTTTTTTTAAGCTTTATAAATTACAGTTATCATAGGTAGATCTAATGAGATTTTTTTTCAGTGCCAAAGTCTGGGCAGAAGCTTCTATCAAAAGTGATATACTGGATAAACCAGTTAAACAGATGATGGCATATAGACTATACGAAGTTCACTTTGAGGAAAAGTATTTTTCTAAGATAACCTCTGCAAGAAAGCACTTGGTACCTGATGCAATTCCTACAATATTTGGTTAATATCTACAACGGGCATTTGAGACTAGTCAAGATTCATCTCAAGAACCACCAAAGAAAATCAAGATATTTGCAGGTAAATCTTTATAGCAATTATTCATTGACATAAAAAAAATTAAAGTATCAGCATTGTTTGTAATGGCACAGCTATTTCGTTTGTCTAATCATTATGACTGCATTTAGCAACAGCATTTTGAATTCCATGAGTAGAAAAATGTTATTGATTGCATTTCTGATTTACAAGTGAGTTACAAAACAGTAATTATCCTGATAGGTACAAAATTCAAATATTTAACCTCATCCTATAATCACAATAATTCAATAAACAATATGTACTAAAAACACTACCGGTTTTATGAGTCAAGTACCCAACAGAAAGTACCTACTGGTCACATAAATAGTTCCAGTTTTTATTCGAGTTGTACTAATTGATATTTGTCAGACACTTTATTGGGTCTAACATGATATTCTTTGGCTGCAATTACATAACCTGACCTTTGTTGTTGATACTATATCAAAAATATCTTCATTCTCATTATAACTTTCAGGTCCTAGTATTTCAAAAGATGAAGAAACAAAATGGGTGAATTTGGATGCTATTCAAAAACGTAAGAAAAGATCATCGTGTTCTACCTTCTCACCTTTCACCAACTATATATGCTGAAATGCTGCACTGTCAACTAGGACTACACAATAAATCCGTATATAAGGCCCTTGAAATCAAAATGAATACAATGACTGATAAGGATAAACACTGCATCCTTTGTTTCGATTGTAGGCACTCAACTAAAGGGTTATAAACTTACTACTATTTTAGAAGTATATATATTTAAAAGTGGAAGGCATAGCAAGTGACATGGGCTCGAATTTTATTGATTTGACTAAATGTCTAGGAATTACACCTGAAAATACAGAGTTTCAGGTAGGAGGTGAGGATATGTTCTATATTTTTGACCCATGTTATTTAATTAAGGCCACCCGCAGTAACTTAAGGCAGTACACCTTTTGCTTTCAGGGTAGAAAAACATCTTGGTCATTTATAAAATGTTTCTATAATTCCGATAAAAAGCAGTTCTACAGGTGTGCACCCAAACTCACTAATTATCACCTTAATCCCACAACTTTTGAAAAAATGAGTAAGTTATGCCGCTCAACTTGCCAGTGGTATGAATACATACATGAGTTTGGGTGCACTTCCAAATGGTACTTTTGCAACAATTTAAATTGTAGAAAAATTTAATAATCCGTTTGATATATTGAACTCCCTATCATTAAATAATCCTTATAAATTTAAGAATGTATTTGACGGATCTGATTCATAGTTAGAATTTTTAAACGAAGCTTTTGATTTTTTGCTAAATTTAAAGGTATTAAACAAAAATGGTCAAGATTATTTAAATGTTGGTCCATTACAATAAGAGGTCTTCTCAATTTATGGCTCTCAACTTTTAAACTGTAGCTATAAATATCTTAAAACCAGAAGACTGATTGCTTAGAAAATTTCTTTGGAAGTGTAGGCAAGAGAGAGACAATTATTGCATAAATCCCACACCAATACAGTTTCAAAGTGCCTTCAGAAAACTATTCGTGCAGATTTATAGATTTATTTCCACTCAAATCACATGAATTGTAGGGAGAATTTAGATGATGTTCTCATTAGTTTAAAATCCATGGACATGGTAGAAATTATTAATAAGGAGGCAGCAATTTCCTTGCCTGATTGCAATTACCGTAAAGAAACCGTTTCAACACAGAATGGTTTCTATTATGTCTGTGGATATTTGATGAAAAGGTGTCTGGAAGTACATTCATGTGACATTTGCTATTCTTTTAGCAGAGAATGTACTAGTATTGATGTAAACAAACTTCTGTCGCATTTTAAAGCTTTTGATGCAACCACTATACTATACTATACATATATACAGCCTTAAAAGTATTTTCAACTCGCAGTCTGAGAATATATGTACAAGCGAAAATATTCTAATTATTTCGTGGATATTTTTGAAAAAGTACATTTTCTCCATCCCTGTTCAAATTTTCCCAAGCTGTTTGTATTAAAACTATTTATAAGACTAAAAATATTTTATACTTTCAAATTTAATAATAGACATCTCAAATGTAATAGTTCTGATAAAAAAGGCAATCGGAAATTGAAAATTCTGTCACATGTACAGGGTGTCCGGTTATAAATGTAACCCCCCTTTAACTTTTGTATTTGCCCTCGTATAAAAAAATGTTAAATACAAAAGTTGTAAGGATTTTCATACAGTTTTCTGCGGTGTTACTAGAAAAACAATTGAACATCGAAATTCTACTGTACAGATTAAATTATTGTTTTTTTTTTAATGGGACACCCTGTATATTCTTCCGGATATCGGTAGAGCTCGTTAAGGTGAGTTCAGTAATATAAGGTTTGTTGGGTCTAGCTATAATAGTTACCACGTAAATTGCAAGAATATCGGGTATCTGATTATTACTGAACCCCTCTCCTAAATTATTTATTTGGTGAGCTAGAAAAAAAATCTTCCTTCAGAAGCTTTTCTGATGTTCAATTGTTCTTCTAGTACCACCGCAGAAAAGTTTCTGAAGGAACCTACAACTTTTGTATACAACATTTTTTTCTATCTCACCAAATAAAGAATTTAGGAGAGGGGTTCAGTAATAATCAGATACCCGACATTCTTGCAATTTACGTGGTAGCTATTATAGCTAGACCCTACCAACCTTATATTATTGAGCTCGTCTTAATGAGCTCTACCGATATCCGGAAGAATATACAGGGTGTCCCATTTAAAAAAACATTAATTTAATTTGCACAGTAGAATTTCGATGTTCAATTGTTTTTCTAGTAACACCGCAGAAAACTATATGAAGATCCTTACAACTTTTGTACTTAACATTTTTTTATACGAGGGTAAATAAAAAAGTTAGAGGGGGGTTACATTTATAACCGGACACCCTGTACAGTTGATAAAAATTATTGCATTTTTCATTTCATAATAATTTAGTCTGATTTATGAAAACTTATGTATGTATGTATGTAAATAGTAGCGTTTAGAGCTGTGTGTTCTCTTTAAGCAAAAGCGTTAAAGCAATATTTTTCAAAGTTATTTGATCTAGATATGGTATTGTTAATTTGTGCTCATAGCTTTGAGTAATATTGTTCTCATATTTATTTTTGTATGGTTAATTAATAGGGTTATGTAACGGTAAATTGTTACCGTAATGTTTATGTCTAAAGTTAGTATTGTTTATATGATAGCAACCACTAATTTATTACAAGCATTATTATATTCGTTATGTCTTAGTATTTAGTGTATGTTATATAATAATAAATGTAAAGCACAGCGACCTTTAACTATAAATAATTATAAGCACTGGCATTACGTGATCAGTACTGAGTCCTAGATAATCTAGGACCACCTAGGAACACCATTGTCTTCATTCATAAGAGTGGGTGTTAGGGTTTGAATCCCTTAAGACAACTCGGGTAAGTAAGTACCTACTCCTGACTTACAAACCGATAACAGATATAGGATTAATAAAAACTTTTTGTTTGTGCTGTTGCAAGTTTTAATTTTCTCCTTGTTTCAAAGGTTCAAAAAATGTACGCAATACGTTTGTAAATATAACATCATAATTTAAAGAAATGGAGTACTATTAATAATAACAAGAAGTTGCTGAAACTAGTATAATAAGAAATGTCTATTTGAGAACCGCTGAAAACGTCGTACAATATTATATTTTTCTACTACCTATCAAAAACCTCTGCTACACCTATTCAATAGCCTCCAAACCAGGCGGGTGTAGGCTCAAAGTGCTTTACTTAGGATAGAAATTGGCACATCAACTTCTTAACATGATAAATGAAATCATGAAATACAAGAGTTCATTTTTCTCTCAACGCGCCCTCATTAACGAAAACTAATTGTTTAAATAAAATCCCAAGAAACTATTGAGATTCCTTTAACAATAACTAGAAGAAATATAAGTAACATATATTTTTATGATGAAAGCTTTCAGAAATTATTATCGACAAAGGTGACAGGAAGTAGGAAAAACCACTAATTATAGAAAAGCTTTAAATTCTACTGAGTCGGATTCAAATATGAAACTTTAGCAATTTCCCACTTCAATTTTCTTATAGTGTAGTCACAGAGTCGCTTCCTATCGAGCCACTCCATGATTTGTGCAGTTTACAAATAGAATGTCTTTCTGTCATCGGCTCTGCTGGAATCGGTTCCTTGAACATCAAAGGTGCCGCCGCTTTATGTCGCTACTCGTTGGTTTGTTATACTCTGGTAAAACCAAAGAAATCTACCGGATGCATCATATATTCCTCTATAAAAATAACCATATTCTTAAGAATTTTATGCCAGTGGGGCAAACAAATACACAGATTAATAGCGAACAAAATTCTTTAACGTCACGTGCTCCCCCATTTTCAAAGGATGTTTTATACAATTAAGTATACATATGTTTCAAATAATTGAATTCATCGTAGCCAGAGAAGTGCGCTAACATTTTCAGTGCAGTATTTTGCCTTACAGTTACTATTTCGGAATTTATATCATACAAAACTATTCATTTAGAACGTGTTCACGAACGCGTATATTTAAATTATAAAAAACCAATTAAAATTTCTATGACAAATATTTTGTAATTTTAAATTACAAAATATTTGTGATAGAAACTTTAATTGGTTGAATTAATAATGAAGTATGTATGGTGTAAAGGGCTTAGACCTTGGATTACTGATCTTTGCAGCCCTGGAGATGGCTTAAAACACTAAAACGTAGAACTGAATTAATCATTAGATAGTATGTATACAAATAGCTAAGATCTAGCTGTCATGCCCTCCGGAAGTCTAATGAAGGTGTTCTGTAGTGTTTCCTAGACGATATTATTCTCTAGTCATCAGTATGAGAGTTTTAATTATCTCCTGTGATTATGCTAACATGATTAGCGAAACGCGCATCGAGTGCAAAAAATTCTGTTTCGGTATCGTGGATAAACTGTGTTGTAGTAACCCTATAGATGATAGAATATAATATTTTCCAAATTTTAAATTTGTAAGATATTTTAAGCTATAGTCAAAAGCGGTCTGAACGTGCGGGTCCAAAGGTCACATTTTTCATTAAATGTCATTCCTTTGATAGAATTTTACACGCAAAATCTGCTAAGCATAAAGTTTTTACTGAACATTGTGACCTTTGGATCCGCACGATAAGATCCGTTTTGACTATGTCTCAGAAATCATATTCATCCATTTTTATGTTGCCACTTGATAATGCATAACTTAATTATATTGTACCTGCATCAAAAATGTGTTAAAACCATAGCCAAAAAGCCTTACTTACCTTTAAGGATGGATTCTGCCGCCTGTTGAGTAGCAAATTTGGTGTCGAAGTTGGCAGTCTTTGTAAATGTAATCTTGGAAGCCAGTCTTTTCGCCAATTCTAATTTGTCTACGGCCGATCCGGCATTGTTGTTTGCTGCATGAGCGGCAGCAGCTGCGGCTGCGGGATTAACACCTGAGAAATAAATATACTTTTTAATAACCATCTATGAAATACGGCAATATCGATATCAGCAGAACATTGCATGCGAAAATACATTTCTTCATTAAAATTGAACTCAACAAGACAAAGACTTATTTCACTTTGGCGTCCAGGCATTTCGGTAAAAAAGTTTAATATATCTTTTCATCACGAATTCACAATTTTTTGTAGGTTTCTAAATGATGAACGGATAGATGCCTTTTCTGCAGTAACACATGCGAATACTAACATTTTATTTAAGACAGGTTCTAAAGTTCTAGAAGATAATCAAGTTTCTATTTTAAAGTAATTTCTATAATTTTTTTTGCAAGAGTATTTAAAGCCTTCTAAAATGAGTACACCTGGCCACACTGAAGAATGAATTTTTAATTCAAAACTCCATCTATTTTAAGTATGTGACACATGACAACAAGGCAAAAAAGTGCTCTTTATAACATCTGCTCTAGAAGAATGCGAGCAATATTATAAATTCCTAACTTTCAAACAGTTATGTTAAAGCATAAAAACCCCTACTAACTTTACGATATATCCTACCGCATATTGAAATGCAAATAGCATCGAACTATTGCAGTTCAGATTATTGTAGTACAGCTATAGTTTCACCGATGGTGCAACGTCTTCAAGAATTTCAAAAATAAAAAGGTGCCGTCCTTTTAGCTGCAGCATTGTTGATTGTCAAAGAAGGAGAACAAGTGGAAAAGAGAAATTTTATAGAATGGTTCTTATGCAGAAAATTAGTATTCGCATATGAAGTTGTTTATTTATTTATGTATTTATTAATCAACGGTAACACCATTTTTACAAAGAATAGGTAGTAACACGCTTACTAGTTTTATACAATTATACTTATACATAATAATTCAACATTATAATCTCATAACAATAGACTATGCAACATAAAAAAAAAGCCTGAACAAGTGTTTCACTTATAAAGGTTCTAACAAACATTTTTATATTTTCGCAGGGATGTGGACAAATGCAGGGTATCACAATTATCGTTAAAACGCTTTTGCATTCTGGACATGGGGCTGTTAAGTCCGTAGTTTGTTCTATGAAACGGACAACGAAAAAGGGAGACATTTCTAGTGTTATATGTATAACCTGGAACATTAAAATTAAGTAATTTAAGGAGGTTTGGACCATCAATCAGACCATTTATCAATTTGTGGACAAAAACCAGATCCTGTTGATACCTATGACCCTCCAGTGATTGTAAGTTTAAAAGACTACATCTTTCGGTGTACTCCAAGCTGACAATATCTATACCTAGCTTAAATGCATAAGATTTAAAAAAACTTTTATTGGACTTTTTCTATAGATTTAATATGTGTCGCATAATGTGGCGACAAAACATTCGATCCGTATACCACGCATGGTCTCACAAAAGTCAAACATAATGTTCTAATTATATATGGAGAGAAATCTTTACTTTGGCGTAAAATAAATCCAGAATTTAAAGTCTTTGCCAACTATTGCGTTAATGTGGGCTTTAAGATTCAATTCCGTATCAAGAATTACCCCTAGGTCTTTCACCTGTTGTGTTCGTGTTAACTCATTGCCGTTCAAATCATAAATAAAGCGACTCAGGTTTTTTGCTTTTAGAAAATGTAATAACAGAACATTTTGAAGAATTTAGATATAGTCCGTTTATGCGTGACCACTCTGCTAGTGTGTTTATATCCATCTGAAGTGCTTCTGAGTCTTGGATAGAATGTATTGCTTGGTAGACCTTCAAGTCGTCCGTTACTTAGATCGTTTGTAAAAAGTAAAAATATCCATGGTCCACAGTGGGATCCCTGTGTTACTCCCGAAAGAACTTCAAATGGGACAGATAAATAATTATTTATTCTAACGCATTGGTATATATTTCTTAAAAAAAATACATTAAACCAAGATAGAGCAGGATCTTGAATTCCCATAAGTTTCATTTTAGTAACTAACATGTCATGATTGACCCGGTCAAAGGCTTTTGAGTAGTCTGTGTAAATACTATCTGTTTTGCCCCCCCCCCCCCCCCCCCCCCCCCCCCACCAAAGTCTTATTTAGATCATCAAGATATTCTACAAGGTTGGCCATTGTTGATCTACCGGGGCGAAAACCGTGTTGATTTTCGACTAACATCCTATTACAAACAGATGATAGGTGAACGGATACTAACTTATCAAAAGCTTTGGCATAGCAGATTGCAACCTAACACCCCGATGATTCTCTATGTCTTGTCTGTCCCCGGACTTAAAAATCGGTTGAATGTAGCTATACTTCCAAAAGGATGGAAACACTCCTTGGTTAAGCGACAACCTAAAAAGTTTAAGTATTGGAATAGAAAGAGTGAAAGCACATTTTTTTATTATAAATGGTGGTACTCCATCTCGACCAGAGGAAAAAGAAGGGAGGTATGAGATCTCGTATAAAAAAGGATGCAAATAGATTACACGAGTCTTGACCATTTGAGCTTGTATTTTCGCCAAAGTACATAACATCTGGAAAATCGTTATTCCTTTTTAAATTATTTACATGTTTCCAAAACATGCCTTTCATGGAGCTCATTTTCTATTTTTTGGATATATGTTCTATAGCAATTTTGATGTAATTCCTTACATTGGGTTCGAAGGTCAGAAAAACAAGAATAATGATGATAAGAACAACTATTTGTTTGCTTAAATCGTTTATGTGCTCTTTTCTTTTCTAAGATCAGTTCCTTAAGTTCGGGAGAGAACCAGCACGGAAAGTTGCTTGTTTTAAATATTTTTATAGGAATAAATGCATTAAAAGCCTCGTATACTTGGTTATAGAATTAGTCAACCGATTCGTTTACGTTCGTTGTGTTGATAACAGTCACCCAGTCCAGTGAAGCAACGAAATCGTTTAAAGCAGTTATATTAGCATTACGAAAGTCGTAATACTGTACATCATATTTAAGGGTTTTACAGTTATCAAAAGGTATATCTATACAGTATGAAATGTGATGAAAGCCATCCTCTAACAGTTTATCATATTTACATTAACATCTGAGAAATTCGAACAAAATAGATCTAAAAATTTACCATGCTGGTTGGGTATGTTATTTACTTGATTCAAATTTAAATACGAAAAGCTACTAAAAACGAGATAGCTGGAGAGTCAGGTAAGCAATCGACTAGCAATCCAGAGTTTATCCAGAGTGCATCAGGCACATTGTAGTCGCCAGTCATAATAAGCTTATAATCTGGGTATCGCTCAACAAGACTCTCCACCGTATCACAGTGTGAAACATAAAGAGACATATCTGACTTTGGAGGAATATAACATGATCCAAACATACATTTACTGTTTAAAGATTGGACACATACGAATAGTTGTTCAACTAACACATAACTTGCAGAAATAGCCGTAGATTTTAATGTATTTTTTTACGCATATCATGACTGCTCCACCACGTAACTCTTTGCTTGTTTTACTGTTTCTATCAAGTTTATATATGTTAAAATCACACGCACCCATCTCGTTGCTATTAATATCACTGGACAGCCACGTTTCAACAAATATCACAACATCATAATTGCACAAATTGATGGCATGTCCTATGTCTAGAATGTTTGTTCTCATGCCGCCAAGGTTTTGAAAATAGCAGCTTAATAATTTTTTGGTTCGGGACCCTGATTCTTAGGTTGAACTGTGGTAATGATTGTATCGGATGACAAAGTTTGCTTCACCAGAGGCTTTTCTTAAATTCAGTTCGTCTCTTAGCTTATTATATTGGTTTCTTTGCAATTTGATTAAATCTGGTCCCAGGCCAAAACCGATGTCCTTTAATCTATGTTTGTTCCTTAGACATGATCGTACAAGGTCTCTATTGGCCAAAATCACCTTGAGTGTACGAACTTTATTGGTGGTTTACCAATTCAAATAACCTTGAGAGATTCTGGGGTGACTCCAATGGGGTTTAGTACCTCTGTTACTTTTGAGGTGTCACGGTTTATTCTAGACTGCCTATCCGTTGAGCTGCTTTCTAGGATGTTTTATAACATCACATTGGATTCTCTAGCATTTCTATCTTGCATCTCTGTTAAAATATTAACTTGGCTTTCTGTACCGTTAGAATTTTTGAATAATTGGTAGCTTTAAGGTTTTCTAGCTCTTCTCTAAGAACTAAGATTTCAGACTGAAGATATAAAATAGTACCATTTTGGGAGTTCTTCGTTTCTTGCAGGATATTTTGGATAGTTGCATTTTGTTCAGAGATAGCATTAAACAACTGCACATGTAGCTGTTGTATCAAAATAATTATGTATTTAATATCAACATCCTTCCTATTCAAAAGATTTGATACATCGCGATTAAAGTCTGGTAATATTGTTGGGTTTGGTTTTGGTATTGTCCCCGTTGTTGCGTCCATAGCGCTTGTGTTCATAACCGGACTTTTGTATTTCGGTGTTGTCACAGTTGTCGCTGCCATAGTGCTTGAATTCTCCGGACTTTTAGGTAAGTCCAGCATTGACCGTCGGGTGAACGAGGTCGTTTGCCGACTCACTCTACTTTCTTCACACGACAAACAAATCCAATTATGTTTGCGATGTTTTTTAATTTTGTTGTTGAGTTCGTTAAACTGTGTTGTTGCTAGGCCTGAACAACCCTTATGGCACCATCGGTAACATTTGGAACACTCGATTGCCGGTCTATTAGCAAAAATTTCGCGATAACAACTCACACACACCTGGCGATCCATATTTTCTTTTTTAGGACACTAAGTAACGTTCTTAGCGTAAACCGTACGAAAGCTCTCTTGTTGAAAGAATCTCAGCAAAAGGGCCTCTGGGTTTTAAAAAATATTTAAAAAATAATCCAAACAGCTATACTTCTTTACTAGCTTTACTTAGAGATAAAATTACGAGGCAAGATAAACACAACAACTGCGAAAGAAAAATGGGTCGCTACACTTTCTAACTTCATAAACGCTCCCGGAAATGTTTGTTTTTTTAATATCCATGATGAAAATACATTATGGAAATAAAACCATTTCGGATGTTGTAACTTCCGCAGACGAAACGCTATACACGTCCCAATTTGCTCTTAAGGACAACCGTTGATACGATAATGTACGGAAGGTCCATACTCAGTACTGCGATCTAAGTTGAAAGTTTTTACATGTTCAGTTAATTTCAGTCAATTAGTGCTTCAGCTTGCTCTCTTCCTGTTGAGCGTTCTCTGCTTCTTAATAGTAATACTGAAAGACGGCGAAATAATTTTCAGTAAAAGGTAGTATTTGTCCATCCTAGTTTCTCACATCATAAGCTTTGAACTTTCCCGAAGGGGTAACTGCACTTTAGACATATTAGAAGAAACGCACAAAGAACTTGCTATATTGTGAATAATTTAGTACCAATAATTTGAGGCGAATGACGTCCAATAAGTTGAGTGTGAGCTATTTTTACTTTGAAGTCGTCAACAATAAGAACACTAATCAAAATGAGAAAAATTATTTATAGGTACTTCTCGTAGGTGTTGAGCTTAATAATTTAAACCATTAAACTGGTTTTTACTCTTAGTAATATGCTTCTTGATGATGTGTCTAATAGATTATTATTGACACTACCCAATATTACAACAAAAACCCCTGTCATTGTATTAATTACACTTATCTAGAAATTGTAAGGGCTCCAAATACAAGCTATTACTTGTTACTTACCCAATGGTGCTTTAATTTCTTTAACAATCCTCTTGGTAGCAAACATACTCTCAATCTGCTGATCAATATCTTGTTCCAGGTCCTCGTCATCACTATCCTGCAGACCTAGCGCAGCTTTTTGGAACTTTTTACGTTCATTTACCGCTGCAGCCTCGTTTTCATCGAACTTGAAACCTTTTCCGCTAAATCCTCCGCCGGAATGAACCTTTTTACCTAGAAACAGAGGAGACATCCTTTCACTTAACCTCTGTGTGATAACCAACTCAGCATCAAAGTGGTCTAAATAAGAAGTAGTAGTACCATGTACTATAAGGTACAATGGTAATAATATAAAGATAGTTCACAACTGATGAAGATATAGAATTAATCAAATTCGATTCAACTAACAATTTACACCATAATTGAAGGTCTTAACGTTGCATCTTACCTTCAGATTCTTGTTTGTTTTTATAGTCATCCCACAATTTCCGCAACGCCTCAGGTACTGTGACATTGGCCAACTCGAAGGCTCGAATGAGATCTCCCGCATACCTAGATTGTTCCGGAGTAATAAAAGTGTAAGCAAATCCTTTATTTCCGGCTCTTCCTGTCCTACCACATCTAGAACATTGACATTCAAATATGAGCAAGAAAATATACAAATGGACTTTATGAATATAATTCTCTTCGTTACAGAAGTGAAGTCGGCTCTTACTAATAAAACTCAACTCAATCAACATATTGAGCGCATATTGAGTTTGTAATTTTACTAGATGTTCAAAATCACACTTCTTCAGTTCAGCTATTGTCTAATCGGTGATAGAACAATTTAGACAATGCAATGTATCATTTTGATGCAAAAGTCCGCCTTTATTTAAATGAGGTCTTTGCATAACGATGGATCACTAGACGAGAAGTACCGCCTCTTGCATTGATTATTTTCACTGGAGACATATGCAAATTTATTTAAAATTGATTAAATGTAATTATGACCAATTAAACTATTGCCAAAATCAAGAAGGCCAACACTTTGAATATGTAACTAATTTAAAATTACTGTTTTATTAATTATTTAAGAAATATTTCCACTAAAATATTTTTAAACGTATATCCATGCATAAAACAGCACAATTAACCCAATAGCCATTAAAGAGTAATCAAACGAATTCGATTAGAAAACTGAATGTATCTTAGGTATTATCCTTTCAGATTCCATTTACCAGTGTAGTTTAGCCCTAATGGAAACTATAAATCACACATGAGCCCGAATATTGCACAAATATAGCCTTATAGTACCAACATGATACAGGGCATGAAAGATGTTCATTAGACCTGGCCACTTGATAATGTTTCCTTGTCATTCATATTGATCTGCTTGAGGGCAAATCATAAAATACAAATATATTTTATCGGGTCAATCCCTTATTGTTTCTAACTCATAGAATTATATAAATAACTTATTATTTTAAATGAGATGAAATGGTGTGAACAGTCTGATTGGATGGACTGAATGACGGCTATCAAACCGGAAGTGGGAAATCAGTTATTCTATTCTATTTTTGCGCTAACGATTTAGCTACTAAATTTCACTTGATATACTGAGTTTTTGCAGGTTGCTTCTAACAATTGTCCATGACTCTGTATCTATACCCTTTAGATACAGCTCCTTACCTGTGAACATAATCTTCATAGTGGTTGGGACAATCATAATTAATGACCAAGATAAGATGCTTTACATCAAGCCCTCTCGCAGCCACAGAAGTTGCAACTAAAAGTTTGACTTTTCCTGACTTGAAATCCACAATAGTTGAATCCCTAAAAAAGATTTACAGATAAAAGTTCAGGATTTAGAAGTGTAGATTTTTTTGACAAAACGCCTTTGAATTCGAACTTTTCAGAAGTTCGAGCGATAGTTCAAGACCTCTCGCCTTAAAACATCTAATAAACCAAAATCCAAAGCATCAATTATGTTTGTTAGTCTCTTAGCGACTAACTCTCTTTGTATAAGTCTAAATCTTTTCAGTAAATATGTCACTATGCCAAGTTAGGCATCAGTTCAGGTTATTTTAATTTTGAAATATTTGTATTCTTAAATGTGAGGTTTATTAACTTCTTTATCCTAAATCCTATAAAGCTGTAAGCTTCCCTATACTATTCATATCACAAATTTGCATTGTATGAATCTCACAATATGAACACTTTCTAATGAAGCCCTGAGCTAACAACCTAACATACAAACAATCTTAGAATGCAAGATAAATCAATGGAATACTTAGATAACCTAATTACTAATCCAAATATCTTGTTCTGGTTGGCACTTCATGAAATTGGTGATCTGTAAAATGATGCATATCATCCAGAAACACACCTATATCTGAGAATTCTGGATTTTTTATACTAACCGATCAAATTGGTCTATTCCACCATGCAAACTCATACAATTATAAGCAGCTCTCATTAATTCTTTTAATAAAATGTCTGCGTTTTCTTGCTTATCTACAAAGACAATGATACTTCCTTGTTCCTGGTAAATTCCCAATAGTTCTAAAAGCTTGTAAAATTTTTGATCTTCTTCTAAGACAATTACGTTCTGTTCAACCTAAAAAGAAATGGTACACTATCAGTTAAATCCTAAATGGAATATGTACAGGGTTATCCAACGAGGAGTAGACAATGCGATTTTTTGACTTTCCCTGTACTTATATTAAAAAAAAAACTGAAATAGCCATCTTATGTAATTTTTTCCCGCGAATTTGGATATGTTCAGCAAAAACAATTGAACATCAAAAGTGCGAGGCGTCACTTTGGTATTTTTTTAAATGGAACACCCTGTGTATAACTACATTTTTGGACTCTCTAGAAAAATCTAAACACATTTTGTGTATAATATTCTATACCTATCTTTAGCTATTTACCAAATATTGAGTTGAAAGTCGGGCATTTTGACAGGCTCTAAAATCTAAACCGCACGAAATCAAAGAAAACGGTTTGCACATTCCTATCTTGGGTTTTCATAAGCTATCGAATGATAGTAACTTTAAATTTAACCGGAGGTTTAAAAGTTCTGGTTAATTTTATACGCAGGTTAAATTCGAAGATACTGTCATTCGATGGTTTATGAAAACTGAAGATAGGAATGTGCAAACAGTTTTCTTTGATCTTATGCGGTTTAGATTTTAGAGCCGGTCAAAGTGTCAAAATACCTGACTTTCAACTGTCAATATTTGGTAAACAGCTAAAGATAGGTATAGGATATATTATACACAAAATGTGTTTAGATTTTTCTAGAGAGTCCAAAAACATAGTAATACACAGGATGTCAAGTCAAGTCAAAAATGCTTTATTATCATAGAATATTTTACAATTCTGTCGACAAAGCCTAAATTATAACTAAATTAACAAAGACCTAGTTAATTAAAAGAGAATATTAAAATGTACTGAAGTCATATAAAAATGTGGTGTTCAGTCAAACGTTAAAAAAGTAAAACAAGCATTAAAAGTGTTACACAGTTATAGGACCTATACCACCTACATACAATATATTAGTATATCTAGTTTACATCAACTTACATCTATAAGATACAAGTTTACAGCACATACATACATCTACTTAAAGGGAGACAATCCTTTCCCATAATGCATTACTGAGTGCTGAAGTTTGAGGGAGAAAAGGGGGAGGAAGAAAATAAAAACAAAAAAAAACCTGACTGCTGGAAGATCAAAACCTATCCTCCAAAAACTCATTTACAGTATAATATGACTTACACAAGAGAATATATTTAAGTTTCCACTTAAAACCTGTAAAAGAATTAGCTTCCCTTAATCTGCAACACACATTCTTCTGACAGCTCTTTTTTGCAAAACAAACACTGAATGAAACAGGCCCTGGCAAGCGCAACCCGAAAACACTATCCCATACCGCAAATGAGACTCGATTAGAGCGAAATAAGTCATACGGGCTGTTGCAAAATCCAGGTTTTTAGAGACTATGCCCAGTGTATAGCAGCCCGATGATAATTTAGCTAATAGTTTTATGATGTGATTTTAAAAGTCAAGTTTCTATCTATCAGCACACCAAGAAACTTTGATACATCACTACATGACACTTCGTTACTATCCAAAATGACTGGTTCAGGCAGGCACACAATGAAAATACATGATGTTTGTCTTAGAAAAGTTAAAGGATAACTGAGGTATTTTTTTTCGATTGAAAGCCAAATTGATTGATGTTGAGTAGTTTTTTGCATGCCAAAAAAGATGTAACCCTATTCTTCACTAACCTCTCCAGTATCTTGGAGAGTTTTGGTAGGAGGGCAATTGGCCGAAAGTGTTCCATTTAAAAAATATCAAAGTGACCCATAGCACTTTTATTTGATGTTCAATTGTTTTTTGCTGAACATATCCGAATTCGGAGGAGAAAATTACATAAGATGGCTATTTCATTTTTTTTTTTAGAAAAGTACAGGGAAAGTCAAAGGAAAAGTACAGGGAAAGTAAAAAAATCGCCATGTCTAGTCCCTGTACATACACTAAGGGCAAATTTATATAAACTTAATAATAAAAAAATACCTATTTTACATTAATAATTGCTCATTCTGTTTTAACAAATACAAACGTTCAAACATCATATTTAAAATTAACTTGTACATCAACAATTTTAAATTTGAAAAAGCTACCATAAAACGGCACTGCTTATTCATTGTATGCAATTCAATGTGCAGAGTTGATTGGTAACATCACTTTACTAATAAGACAGATTTCCATGAAGTAACTTATGTGATAAAGCCCAAATATCTCTAAACTGCGCCAGAAGCAAAAAGATTGTTGCTCCCTTCTGAATAATTCAAATTCAAATTCAAAAATGCTTTATTGCCTGGAACAAAATTCATTGACAAAGCTGAAAAAAAGGTAAAAGAAACATATGGTCTAATCATTAAAATCTACTGTCAATCAGGGCAAACAACGTAATCAATACGTAAGTACTTACAGACTATTGTTACACAATAATTTCTAATTCAAAATATCAAACAAGAACGACATAATTATCAAAAGCAAAAAATGTTTACACACAACATAAAAACACAGTGTCAAAAACCAAACACTACAATTAAAATACAGAGAACTCATCCACACCGTTGTAAGTTCTCGCACACAGTAGCTTCTTATCTGTTTTCTTAAATTTCGTTAGACTAGGGATCTGTCCAATCCCTTGGGACAGGTGGTTATACAAGTTTCTTGCTATTAAATATTAGCGAGTTTCTAATTTTAGAGGATGTGGGTATTGGAAGTGATATTTTGTGTGGGTCCCTTAACCCGTATGCATGGTTAGTTACCAATTGAGGCTTGTGCTTTTTATAAATCAAGCATACCGTTTCTAAAATAAACAAAGAAGGCAAAGTCAGAATTTCATGTTCCAAAAATAAAGGTCTACAAAACTCACGAATTCTGGTCCTAAACATATACTTTACGGCTCTCTTCTGCAGAACGGACCGAACATACTCTGAAATAATTGCCCCGAGCATGAGCCCCAAAAACAAATTCCGTACCGCAAATGAGATTCGATTAGAGCGAAGTAATAGGATCTGACTGTACTAGGGCTAAATTGGTCAGAGATTGATCTGATGGAGTAACAATTTGAAGCCAATCGTGATCTTAGAGAACCAATATGACACTCAAATTTAAGCCGGCCATCAATGCACAGTCCCAAGAACCTGTTTTCAGTAAAGTTTTTTAACAAGCCACTACCCCTACGAATCTCCCCAAGTTCACTTCCAAACGACATAACACTAGTTTACGATATATTTAAAGAAAGCCTATTGGCGTCACACCAGGTCTTAATCTTTTTTTAAGTCGCAATTAACAGTATCCTTTAACCTACTGGTATCCCTATCATGCCACAATATCGTGGCGTCATCTGCAAACAGAGTAAACTTATCCTGCACGTCAAGATCTGCAAAATCATTTATGTACAACAAGAACAGAACGGGACCCAGAACAGAGCCCTGTGGCACGCCATATTCTAACCCTTGAAGATCCGAAACACAGCCACCAAAAGAAACATTCTGCCTCCGATCCGACAGATATGATCCAAACCAATCAAGTGTCCTACCCCTGAATCGATAGAGGACAAGCTTATGCAGCAGTATTCTGTGATTCACACAATCAAAAGCTTTTGATAAATCACAGAAGACTGCCGCAGCCACTTCCCCTTCATTAAGACTCATATAGAAATTTTCCAGGAACGAAAATATTGCATTATCCGTACTCGTCCCCGCCTGGAAGCCAAACTGTTCAAACCACAACAGTCTGTGCCTACCCAGAAACCCCACAACTCGCTTATAGACCAATATTTCCACAGTTTTTGATAAAGTGGGTAAGAGAGCAATGTGCCTATAATTTGCTGCCTGGTCCCGATCACCACCTTTAAATTGGGGAATAACTGTAACAACCTTCAAACAAGCTGGGAACTTGCCATTGCAAAAAAGAATGGTTTATACACTCCGCCAAAACACCCAGTGCATCTTCCGGCAGCCCAAAAATATCCTAATCGAGATTCCATCCCATCCTGACGCTCCGCCTCTCTTGATATCCTGATATACCTTTAGACCCTTCGATATCGGTGGGGGATAAAAAGAAAGAATCTGTGACGTTAATATTTCCCAGGAACTGTGAAAAACAGACATTTGGGGACAGTACGCCAGACAGTGATGCAGCTATGGAACAAAAAAAAGAACGTTCATCTCCTCGGCGGATAATTTGGAGTCCCCACAAGTAGTACTATAACTCCTTCCCCGCAACTCGTTGACAATCCTCCACGTTTCTCGCTGTGTGTTGCTGGAGTATGCGATTCTATTGCCATAGTATAGGTGCTTTGCAGACCTAACAGTATGCCTATAAGCTCGTCTATACTTGGAAAAATAGGCCATAAAATGTTCATTATCCAAAAGTACTTCCTAATATATTCATATTCATAGCAGAAATTTTCAGTCCCTTAGTGATCCATGGTTTTTTGTTATATAAATAATTAAAGTTGTTACACAGTATCCCATGAAATGACCGCAATGGCCTATTCAAGGCCAAGATAGGCCGCCGATCAGTAGCAGCACACAATTGCGAGAACCTACCATAGTTTGCTCTTGTGTACAACCTACTCTTAAGCCTAGTTCTTACTGTCGTTCCACATTTAATACTAAAGCTACATGAAATCGCCTCATGATCCGACAAGCCCGCACGAATAACGTCACACTTAACAATGTTTCTATCAAAATTTGAATACATGTAATCCAGTCAGGTAGACGAGTGTGCAGTGATTAGAAGGGGCCAATCGATAAACATGTGCAAACGAGTCAAGCAAACATTTCAATCTCTGTACATCGTTACCAAATGTGTCAAAAAAATTAAAATTAACCAGTGCTCACAAAAAAGCACAACGTCGGGATATAAAGGCCTATCAAAAAATATTTCAAGTTCGTCAACCTTGTACCTGACTGACTGTATGTTGAGGGATACTAAGGAGATATTAGTATTAATGAAAGGCACTCTAAAAACCGCACTATCTGTATTTTCCTTCAAGCCAAGCCCAGAGGCCACCGATGTCCCCGAGATATTCAAACTTCTATTTTCTTCACAGCTAGTCCCAGAGATTAACCCACTCACAGAAATAACAAAATTTGGCGACTAAACATTGGATTTAACTATATTGGTACAACTCACAGAGACTAAGACTATATTTGACAAAAAAAATAATCAGTTACATTTAGATACAGCGTCAGCTACTTACAGAGTGATTTTTTATATTAGAATTTTTTTAATTTTCTATAATTCCAACAGAAGACTTTTGGCGTTCACTATATTTCTTAAAATAGTTTTGCATTTTTTTGCCCAAGACCTTATTTTTGTGCACACAAGTGTCACATGAATAACTAAATATGAAATTTGTAGCTTTGCCAAGAGAAAAATGTTTTTAAATTTGAAACTCTAAACCGAAAGTCAATATGCAACAGGACAATTATTATAACGTAATTCCTATTAAAGTCTAGTGTGGCTCCAAAAATAGTCTTACATATTTCCTGCACAGGTGAATTCGAGTAAACAATTCCAGTCACATTGTAGAGACCATTATTCAAGGACAACCTGAGCAATCTAGAACAATTTCTAGCAGTTTGATCATCCATTACGTTTCTTCTTTTAAAACACTTCAAGGTCTCATTTACATGAGCATCTCTGTTAGGTACAGAGCCCCCACCTATATTGCAAAGCCATGACACCAACAACATTCTCATCAGCGATCAGCCGTTCACATTGCTCTTCCTCAACATCAGGCGCAGATATTCAAGAACCCGAAGTCTGAAATTGCGCTTGCATGCTCTGAACCGCCAAATAGTAGGCCTGACATTCATTTTCTAATGTTCGTATTGAGACTATCACGCTTTTATTCTTATATACAGTGATGTGAACTGGTAAATTACCGATAAATTACCGTGGTAATTTACGGTAATTTACCGTAAATGACCAGAAATTGATTACCGTAATTTACTGGTAATTAACATAGAAAATTACCGGTTCTTGTGATAAATAATTACCGTTTTTTACCGTTATTTACTGTATTTTGTTGTAATATACCATATTTCCAAAAGTGACGCTTGTCAGCAATATGAGCAGTATGCGTTCGGGGATTTGCTGCCGACTGCCGGTGATTAGCCGGACCGGGATTTACTATGCTGTCGACTGTCGTGAATAATGTGAATTCACATCGTTTAAAATATGTATTTCCCGAATTAACAAGATATTTGCGCTCTCTAAAGTAAAAACGAGTTGTAGGTCGCAGTCGATGTTTTGGTTATAGCTTATAGCATAGTATACCTCCTAATATCGCTATATTAGTCGTTTTTGGTTTTCATTCCTATCTTTAGTGGAGTCTGAATATGAATGCGACTGTTCTGAAATAGATGGTGAAATTGAAATAAATGAATAGTTGATCTCTAGAGATCCCATTTAGTCCAGCTCATTGTGAAATGCAAATATAAAAAAAAATTGTTATATTTAGTATTTAAGTACGGGATCCCCCATTTCCACTAACTAAAATTTATACGTACTTACTTAAAAGGGCACTTAACCTAAATTTTAACAAGTACGAATTTAAGGTTTTCTTTAGATTCAGTACCTACGCTACAAACAATTAAAATTTAGTTGATGAATACGGAGACTTGTCATTCACTTGGTTCTGTGTTGTTTTCGTTTTAAAATTAAATAATATTAAAGGAAAAAACAATGTTTTATTCACAAACAAATGAAGTAACTCTACACTCTACTCTACTCTACACCGATACTTACACACACCGTAATTTTATTTCCAAGTGATAATTATGTGACTTATGACAAGTTATTTTTTATACATGTACAAGGACATGCTTCTTTGAGAAATTATAGCAAGTTTTATTTGTAAACTAGTGCACGCTGGGTGCGTCACTGTTTTTTTTTTCAAATGGACGTTTCCAAAAGACAGTAATACACACAATTTACATTAATTTACGAATGGAAATCGTTATTAATTTACTTGCAGTTTACGGTAAATTACGGTAATTTATTGTTATTTACCAAAAATATATTACGGTTATTTACCATAGTAATTTACGATACAAATTTATTACCACGGTAATTAATTTTGGTAATTAACACTCGTAATTTACCACCGTAAATAACCAAAAATATAAATTACGGTAATTTTACATCACTGCTTATATATCATTAAGTTCAGCAATATCGTTCTGGAGGTTTCTGTTATTCCTCTCAGAAAGCGACAAAATATCCGACTCTAGAAAAGCTTTCTGATTTAAAATATTGGTGTGTTCGTTACGCAACTTTAAAAGTTCTTCTCGTGTGTTGTTCAGACTATCCACTAGAGCTGTTTCCATGTCGGCTTGTGTTTTGGTCAATACTACCCTTTCCTCCATCTGAGTTTCATAATTTCTTCTTCTTGGTGTTGTCTGAGTTTGTTTGGTACGCAGTGTTAAAGCTGATTGAGTCTCAGCATCAACAACGTTAACCCTTGATGAATTAATTATATCATCCTTTTCATCAACCTGCCTCTGAAGCTCACTTATTTGTTGTCTGCATGTGTCGATATCGGCCAACAATTTTGTCTCTATTTCAATAGCATCCTTCTCAATAGCAGTTGAATTCCTTTTTAATCGTTTAATATATTCATCCTTAGTTTGCAGTTCCTTCTTTAACTCTTGGACAATAGTGTGGAGAACATTCTTTATTGTGCCAATCTCTTCAAGTTTTGAATCGAGCTAGCATGGAGTTTATTACACAGCCAGATCTTGCTTTTGATAAACGTCAGATCTGACAAACAAGGTGTTTAAATATGACAGAAATTTTATATTCTCGGCATAGGACGGAAATGTTGTATGTACAGTTATTGCATGTTGCCAAGAAACGAATACAATATACTAGAATGATGACTTTTGCGATGAGAAAACACATCGGAAAGGTATAGTTTTTCGTCCGATCGAATAAAAATAAAATTTTAAAGTCCGGACCTGTCCTGTACAAATTCGACACAGTACCATAATAAAGGGGATTCCAGTTGACGTCAAAACAAAGATAAGTAAATTGTTTACTAAAGAGGGAACACACAAACGTAAACAAAGATTCGAGACACAAAATCCAATGTCCAAAAAAAATAGAAAGCAAAAAGTGTGGAGCTATTTCAATTTATCTGAGTGGTATTTTTTGTTTATTATTTAAATGTCGCCAATATTTTTAAAGGTCAGATAGAAATGCCTGTTAAATGTCCAGTATCCATGTTACTTGCAGTATTGCAAAAAAAATCATGAAATGGAAGGCACACAACTTATCCTTCACAATGGCACTAATTGCAAGTCGTCAGCACAACTATAGCATTAGAAAAACTACACTATTCACCAACAAAAAATAATTTTATATCAATCAGTATTTGAGTATCATGATGGTAACTAATTCAGTTAGAAATCCTTCTATATAACTTCGCTGCTTATTGTCTTTTAACTGTTACAAAATAAGAAAGACATTTGTTGCATTTTCAAGTTATAACCAAATTGCAATCTTTAATGGCATATACAAATCACAGTGGTGTATAGTTTGATACTTCAAATATCAAAATAGTTTGTGATGCTCTGCGACCGACAAAAAACAAAACCAATCTATATCTTTGTCAAATTCAACCTGTATACTTGGTCTTAACGTACCTCTTGACAAACAA
>JAEQML010055463.1:0-35962 GCA_016904865.1 Pissodes strobi
AAAAATTAAACGCAAAATTCATAAATTTCACATTTTATGATTTGCACGATTGTTTATAACTTCTGTCACAGACATACGATCCGTAAAATATTTCATAATTTTGATCTTAGGGGTAATACGAATAAAATATTAGAAATTGTTGAACAAAAAGCCGTGCATTTTGTATAAAATTTCACTAGCTTCCCATTTTGTGAGAAGACCATGTTGCTACTTGATAAAATTCAAAGCGCTCTTACGGCTAAGGTGGCGCAAAGATGCAACTAAAATTAATACATCTAATAGAGTAAATTATGAATAATATTATGATATAAATTAGAACGCGTCGGCAAATGTAACTAAAGTTGTAGCTCTAAAGATCCCAATTTGTTGAGTTTGCTGGGAATTAAAAAAAAAGAAGAATTAAAAAAACCAATTTAAGCCCTGTTTTTATGCAGGAAATAGAGTTATAAAAAGTAGCGCAAACTAAATAAATTAAATAAATTGTACTTCACCTAAGCTCACACTATTGTTCTTCTTTTTTTACGTAGTTGGTTTTGCTTTTGCCGGTACGAATGACCAGCTCGTCGTTTTCGACCATGGCCATCCTTGTCATGTATCCACAACGCTGTAGTATCTGCCTGATATCCTTGGATTACCTCGAGTCCCATCTCCCGTGGTGGCGTTTCCTCGAAGTATGTTTCCAATCGGAAATTCTCCTGAAATAGCTCATAAATATCTGGGCTTGATAGGTCTATGAGGCAGTCCGCCTCTATTTCATTGAGGTCTGCGGTCGACAAATCGGGAAGACATGGCATCTGCCTTCCTGTTTCCATTGCGAATCCGTCCTGGGGTGTCACTGGGCGGCCATCCTCATGTAATGAGACCGGTAGTCCATCACTTAATTCTTCTTCATGTACCAATTCCAATCGGAATGACATCTGAGTATCGTCTCCAATTTGGTACTTAGAGCTTTGCTCGAATTAATATGACTTTCTGAGCGTAAATGGTCTTAAGCTTCAATAATTATGTTTTTTCTCTAATGACCATCTGTGCGTGTGTGTGTGTGTGTGTAAATAGATTAGGAAACATAAACACACAGTATAAGCGAATTTTTTTTTAAAAAGCATCAACACCATCGTTAATGACGAGCATCAGCCGTCACCATTGTTACACCCCTGTCTACGTAAGTTAAGTTTCTTTATTTACTTTGGTTTTATCGAAAAAAATAATAGCACGCATGCTACTATTACTCTGGGCTGTCACCCGAGCTCTAATTAACGATGGCTCTGTATTAGAATATCCAGAACATGTGAAAAGAAATAAACCGCAAGCCCATCGAAAACAATTTGGGGTCACATGATACACCAAGTACAATAAGCCTTTGATCATCGTTTTCGTAGACTACGAAAGAGGTTTCGACACAGTAGACCACCATAGCATGCTCAAAGCCCTCGCTGATTGCAGCATCGACTGCGACGTTACACCAACCTTAATAAGCATATCTATAAGAAAGCGAATACTCTCATTAGACTCCATGAAGCCACTTCCGACTTTAGAATAGAGCGAGGTGTGCGACAAGGTGATGTCATCTCTCCCAAACTATTCACCAACTTGCTGGAGTTCATGTTGAAGCGTACTAAAATCGGTAACAATGGTGTTAACATCAATGGCGAGAAGCTTAGTCATCTTCGCTTCGCCGATGGTCTGGTATTAATTACATACAAATTCGAAGAAGCAATAGAGATGCTAAAGGAACTGGAACTAGCATCCAACGAAGTTGGGCTAAATATTAATATTAGCAACACAAAGTTCATGACTAATCTGATCATCAGTGAAAACCCAGTACATGACATGAATATTGAACAGGTATGGTCGTATAGTTACCTGGGCCACGAAATTCGATTGGGGAGAGACAATTAAACTTGTGAAATCGGCAGGAGAATAGGTTTCAGCTGAGCAGCCTGTGGAATAGTGAGCTACATCTTAAGATCAAATACTCCCATGTGCCAAAAGATAAGGGTCTATAATTAGTGTGTTTTGCCTGTGTTAACATATGGAGCCGAAACACTGACATTAACAAAGAAAACGACAAATAAAATAAGAGTGGCACAGAGAAGCATGGAAAGAGCAATGTTGGGTCTTTCTTTGAGAGATAGGGTTCCGAATGTTGAGGTGAAAAGAAGAATTGGCGCCACATATGCCATCATCGCAAGAATATCAAATCTCAAATGGAATTGGGCGGGTCACCTGGCTCGAATGAACGATATCAGATGAACAAGAAAAATAACTGAATGCAGACCCAGAGATCGCAGCAGAGGCAGACCGCCCACCAGATGGTCAGACGAACTGAAGCGCATCCACACAAACTGGATGAATACACCGCGGGGCATAGAGAGATGGAAATATTAACGGGAGGCTTATGTCCAGCAGTGGACGGCCATATAGCTGATTGATGATGATGATGATCTCTTTTTTTTTCAACTTTTCTTTATTGATCACCGATGTTTGTACGGCTACCAAACACAGTACTAGTTCTTACTTATATTGGTTTATAAAATCGATTGCCGTACAGTATCAAATGATTTTACCCCAAAAAAATCTACATTTCACCCTTACCTGAGGGTAGTTTATTTATTTATATTAATATGTTGCAACTTTTAAACGTCAATTAATGTTTTAGAACTGATGACATACATAATCAAATGATCTTGCACCCGCAGTCTAAGGCAGTGGATGATTTCTTGTTTACTACCCTAAAGCTACACTAATTTATACGGCATAGCAAAATAGTATATCTTTATCAATATAGAAAATTAAGTTTACACAAGCCGTACAGAATCTTATTACTTTTGTTTCTGAGGCCAATTTTCTGAAAATGAAAAAAATTATTTTTTCTTCAAACGTCAGTAAATCCGTCATTATTCGACTGTGTAGGCGGCCGTGAAGTTTCGTTTTTCCTCCGCCGGAGCTTTACTTTTCACTTTTCCGCCGGCGGAGGTAAAAGTGTTGTCATAGCAACATAGATACAATACAAAGAGACAACAAAATAAGCGTCAACAACTCAAGATTTATTAAACTACAATTTGTATTTATCACTCAATTTGTGACTGCATTTCTAAAAATCACTAATTTAGGAACAAATTGGTTATTATTTAATCGAACTTACTCAACAACTGCTTATCAATACGGAATTAAAACGCAATCGGAGACGCAATCTTAAAAAATAATTATTGTTGACAGTGTCCACTGACAGCTTTATGTTACAATATTCACCGACACCGGTCTAAGCAAGGCCACCTACGACCGTGGTCTAAGCCGCCTTGCAAACCCATTTATCTTTAATAATAATTAGATATTATTACTATTAAAAAGAGATGTTTTTGCATTAATTTGTCGACATTTGAAGAAAAAACAGCATATTTTATTTGGAGGAAAAGTTACTTTTCATGGCTTGCTCTCTATTACCAGCCTCACTCCGTTCGGCTGTTAAACACGAGCGCGCCATGAAAAGTATCACTTTTCCTCCATATAAAATAATATACTATTCTTCAATTTACATTATTTTTGTACGCATCTGCCGGCGCGTCAGAGTATATTGTCAGCAGCAACTATATTTCAAAAAGCCGTACAAAAATATTTGACAAATTTACTTCCCTGCATCGATTTTAACTTTTAGACAGCTTCCACATGCGCTACCTAAAATATACGGCATAGTGCTCAAAGTGTTTATGTCCCTTAGGACTACTTAAATTAAACTATTTCAAGGTGGATCATATGATCCCAAATTTTTTTCGATGCGCTTGCGGTCTAATATACTTGTCAGGTATTACCTGAAATGTTAATTCCGTAAATTTTAAATGACATTTAGTAATGTGATATCGGACAATATATACTTATACATAATGTATGTTGCTTCTTGCTTCTTGCAGTTTGCCTAGTGGCTTTATTAATTGTTTGTTTATCGTTTCCGAGATAGCCGAGTTTGAAGATGGAAAATGTTTCGCTAAGGCTATACTCCACATTTCACTATTCATGTAAATATCTCGGTTTAGCCTTATTGGAGTTATTCCACACCTATTTCTATCTTTTAAATGTGAGTACTGCCCAAGTATATGCATACTGCAGCATATACTTGTATTCTGTATATTCATTCAACTCAACGCCGATTTACACGATCTTACATAAAACGTATACCTACATAATCAATGTTCATTAATTATTTTCCGGAATGTTTTAGTTAATTTTTTATACGCGTTTTAATTAAAATTTTATATGATCACTCAGTTGTATCAAAACATACCCTAATTTAGCTATTAATCTTGTTACTTCTTATTATAATGATTTAACTTGTCTTTAACTATCTATTCGTAACTCTTGCACGAATGAGAAAGTGGAAGTGCATAAAATAATTTTTAAAAATATATCATGCAAAATAGTTTCTAGTAAACATGCCTTGAAGAAAGTGAGAGTTATATACGGTTAATAAATGACCGTTTGTGCCTTGATTGAGAGAACTCATTCAACGGTTTGCGTGATAGCCGGAAATTGCCCGTTGTGCTTGTTTTCTGAATTCTGATAAACTCCGCACCTAAATTATATTTTGCACCTCTTATGGGAAAAATATTATGTTTGTGCCTAATAACATATCTAAATTCAAGATGCTATAACGCGCTATTTTGATATTACAGGAGAATTAACGTTATAAGAAGGAGTTGCCCCCGGGTTCCCTAGGTCTGGGTCGAAGACCTGTAGACCACACGGAAAACCAACCATCTTCCAAGCTGTGGTGCAAATTATATAGGTGTGAGCACATACTAATATGTCAAAAAATGCTTATACGTGTTAAGGAAGAACTAATGGAAAAATCGAGTCGGTGCTAGATTCACCACAAACAATATAGCTACGCAAAGCTATATTGTTTGTGGATTCACTTAAAACTACGGGTCGTTATAGCTGTAAAAAATATCATTATGGTGTTTCTCTTTATGCGTGTTGAACGGGCAAAAAAGTGTTTTAGTCCTGAATTCGTTGGGACATCGGTAACTACCAAAGACATTTTAGTTTTAATGTCTTTGGTAACTACGGATTATATTAAAAAAACAACCAAATATACTAATCAATAGCTAAAGTGATTTATTATATTTAGATTTGCTAATTTTATATCGTTTGGGTAAGTAGACTTCTCATGCGACTGTTCCATTCCCTTAATCTATTATATTTCTGTTCACCCTTATAGGTTCTATTTGGAAATAGTCCTGGAGACAGTGAATTTTTTTGGTATTTATTTTCTCAGTCGGTGTATATCGTTTAGTTTGTTCTATTGGTGACACTAATTAAGAATTTTTGAGTCTGGCAAAAATTTTCCGATGGATTCCAAAGATAAAATAAAATTAGTCGACTTATTTTCCG
Source organism: Pissodes strobi (assembly GCA_016904865.1). Lineage (NCBI taxonomy): Eukaryota > Metazoa > Arthropoda > Insecta > Coleoptera > Curculionidae > Pissodes > Pissodes strobi. The sequence continues at coordinate 5,389 of JAEQML010055463.1, forward strand.
TTATAAATCTTTTACACATTTACTAAAGTAGATTATGAAACTTACGAAGAAAGCAATAATCTGACATCTGACAAATTTTCAGAAGTGTCAAAATAAGAGAAATTTAAGAAAATCAGTTTTTCACCTGCCAGACGCATCTGCTCACCTTCCTCTGTAGTGGTGATCTGCTATGCTTATAGATCAGACAGATTTTTTTTACCTACTTAATTTTAGTATACTCTTACTATTAAAACTGTATGAAAATCATTTTCATCAGTGGAAAAAGGTGCAGGGCATTTGTATCTTTTCAACCCATCGCACTACAACACAGTTTTATCTACACTTCGCAAACAGAATTTTGCACTCGACGCGCGCTTCGCTACCCATGTTAGCATCATCAGGAGATAATTAAAACTTATTATTATTATTTTACAGTAAGGCAAGATAGTACCAAATTATCATATATTCTCTTAAGAAATGAACTAACACACTAGTTATTTTAAAGACCGAAAGCTAAAATAGCAGGAGTGACAAGAGATATGACAACAGGGATCTGTTATCGAACCAAAACTATGGAACGTCTTATACGATATATTAAGACCAGAACTGGAGGACAAGATTAGAACATTAACTATCATGGACGACCTGCCATCATAGTGAAAGAAGAGGCCACAGAATTCTTGATTCTTAGAGCAAACGAAGCTTTAAACTGGCGTTTAAGTTGGGTTAGCTTGGAACCTTTGGCAAAATGCACTACGACAGAGTTTTATCCACAATATAGAATCAGGAGATGATTAAAAACATTAATCATAACATGGTTAGCGAAACGCTCGTCGAGTGCAAAAACTCTGTTTCGGTAAAATGTTGTAGTTTAGACCGAGGACATAATTTTCAAAGGAAGCAGAAAAGCCGATAACATTGGCTTCAATCTGAGCGGATCGCCTATAAAACCCGGAAAATCATCAATAAATCATTTGGGAATAGTTCTCGGAAGTTACACAAGTTTCAGCGCTCACATAAACTACGTAACGAAGAAAGCAGAAGAACGAATAGCGTCGCTTCCCAGACTAAAACTCAACATCAGAGCCCTCGAAGTCACAAGAGAGTTGTTTTGAGCGGAGTTCTACATTCAGTCTTATTGCATGGACGTTCGGTATGGCGTGAAATAATGAATGTAAAACGATACAAAGACAGAATGGAACAGACGCAAAGGAAAATGCTTGAGGGTGGCGAGCTACTACCGTACCAACTTCACAAAGCTTTACAAGTCATCCCAATAGAACGGCAGGTTTTGAAAAAGTAAACATATCAACAGCAGAAAAAGACAAAAAGGAGGCAAAAACCGTTGAATGGCAAAGAACACTCGAAGGATGACAGGAGATGTGAAACAACAACATAACAAAATGCCAATGGATGTAAACATAGAAGAATGCATTGTTACACACGCAGGTACTGACGGGCCATGGGTCCTTCTACTTGAGACTAACCGGGGTCCGATAAACCGGAATTAGTAACCGATTGTGGTTAAATTGGTTCATAATTTTTGTAAACTAGTTGGCCAAGGGATAACATCTAAACAAAATAATAATTTTATTTAAAAAAAAAAACGCGTCTAAAGTTAAATTGTTTTGCCTAGATAAAATTCAGGTAAAATGTGCAACAATAGCACCTACCATATGCCTTACTAAAATAAAATAACTTACTCATGGAATATAATCCAAATAAATTGCATTGTGTTTAACTTCACCAGAACAGAAATCAGACTCGAAGCGCAAGCTGTCTTATTTGTTTACTTAATTATAATGTGCAATTAGATGAACTAACTATAAGGACTACACCCACTAGTTGGACGCTTCAAAAACAGATTCTCCAACATTTTGATCTAAAAAGAAAACCTTGGCCATGGGGTGTTTCTATTATTAAGAATATTCAGCGAGCAAAGACCCGGGATTGGGATGCCAAAACCATGTTAACTGGAATAACCAATTTTAACTAGGTTAATTTGGAACACTCGGCGGTACTAAAACCGAGGTTGGAGTTTACAAAACATGTTAAAACGCTAATTGCCACATTAAAGTTTTCGGCGGTTTAGGAATTTTAAGTGTTCTTAGTAAAAACATTTTAATGGCTGGACACGTGCTTATTTCAGATTTTTCAAGGAGCACAACAGAAAGCAACCCTTGAAAGATGTTATAAAAAGCTAAAGATATTTGGGAAGTAGTTCGTCTGAAAAAGTATTAGCGCGAGATAGCACGTTACACTGCACAAAAATATGGAAACTCTGAAAAGTTAGTTGAAAAAATTCTTCACGCGCGGTAGCGCGTTACGGTGCCCAAAAATATAGGGACTCTGGAAAGTTAGTCAGATAAAAATCTTCACGCTGGGTAACTCGTTACGCTGCCCACGTGGTTAATCAGTATTGACTAACTCGCGAAAAGTGTCTTTAAGTAACAGAGGCCCATGAAAAGTAAGTAAGTAGTCAAGGAAAAGTAATACATGTTGCAAAAGGAAACTCTGATCGAAATTCGCTGCCCGTCCGCGTCGTGGGAAAAGGTATTAATTAAGGCTTGGATGGCAGGTTACGGATTAACATTAAATCTTAGAGAGCCAGTAGCTGTAATACGTAATTATTAGGTCACCTGTGTTTATGGAAATGTACCGGATGTAAATCCTTGATATTTTTATGAACTGTCATTAAAACTCAGTGCTAGTGCCAATCTATATTTCATTTATTAGGGAATGTAGAATTTATCTTGCCTTCTCAGTTGCCGAAAATGTGATAAATAGTCTTGATAACCCACGCACCACTTTTAATGATCACCTAAATAAAATATCAGTTAACAGTGTTCCTGAGTTTGAATTTAAGGAAGCTAGTTACAATGATGTTAGGGATGCCATTTCATCATTGAAAAATAGTAAAAGTAAGGACTGCAATGATATTAATACAAAAGTAATCAAGACTATACAAAATTTAATTATTGCACCCTTGATAAAACTAATAAATGAATCCCTATCCTGTTATGTGTTTCCAGCAGTTCTTAAAATTGCAAAAGCTCTCTATATGACTTTACCAACTATCGCCCAATATACCTTTTCCCAATTATATTAAAAGTGTTTGAGCGCCTTATGAAAAATCAAATGGTTGAACACTAAAAATCTTTTTTCGATCAGCCAGTTCGGATTCAGGAAAGCAAGAACAAATAACCAGCTTGGCAATTAACCACCTGACAGCCAATATTCTGGAGGCGTTTGAGAATCAACTGGATACTTATGCCTCCTTCCTGGATCTCACCAAGGCATTTGACTATGTGTCACACAGTATCCTCCTGGAAAAACTGATTTTTTATGGTTTTCGGGGCAATGCAGTTTCATTGATTACCTTATACCTCTCAAACAGATTCCAGTATGTGTCTCTTCACCAGGATTGTTCCTCTAGACTGCCCTTAAATTTTTCTAATTAGCGGTGCTCTTTACACTTTTGAGTACTTTGCTTCAAATTTTAATATTTTATGAGTTTTAAAGGTGTATGTTTTTTAACTGTAGTTTGTCTTTTACTATTTTAATGCCATTTTAATGAATTTACCATTTTTTAAAATTATTGTATGATTAGGTAATAATTGTAATGCTTGCATGATAAATTTTTTGTTATATAAGTTAGATTATTGATAGAATTTGACTTGTAAAAATGTGTTTTAGATATACCAATAAATTTGATTGATTGATTGATAGATTAAACTTAAGTTTTGGGAAGAATCACATAAAAAGTAAATGGAAAACGACTGGTGCAAATGCGTGTATTCCGACAGTGTGTAAACACACAAAGGTGTAGAGACGATACTCACCTGGTTATTGTCAATGAACTCCAAAAATATGGTGGACGACATGATAGAAAGTGAGCAAAAGTGAAGAATTGTCTAGAACGTGATAAGGAGAATAATGAGAGAGAACGAAAAAGAGCAAAACGAGCGGCAAAGATTAGGCAAAAGACAAAGCTGCTATATCGGAGTATATTAAGCAACTGTAGTTCTGGATAGGAGTAGGAAACAAAGAGGGACGGGCTTTAGTCGGTAGACATGACCACTATAGCAGCGTGAATTCGACACACGGTGATCTTTCACTATTATTTGTTACGATCTTTTCGACGATTTCCTCATCTATATGGCATTCCACTATGGAGTAAAATAAACAAAGAACTACCACAGCTTTTTATTTAGATTAATTTTTACGTCTTGTGCCGTATATTCGTCAGAACAACAAGTTAAATTACATTGGCATACAATATCAGCTGCCTACGTCAAGGAGTTGGAGTGATAGACGACCGAACGAACTGAGTAATATTCTAATTAATTCCGGAAGGAAAATTAAAAAGAGTTTGATTACTTAAGGTTAAATACCGTAGCGGGTACATAGTAGTTTGTTGTAATTAATTTCCTGAACATCTGTATGATATGGCTGATGTGCATCAGGAAACTTGGTTTATTTATCAGATATAAAAAGCAAATTTTAAATTAAATTCAAGAAAGAGCTTCCGTGAAATAGACTTACCCATATAAGATAATAATATCAACAATAAATGCAGTGAAATGAGTGCATACTTAACATAACAAAGGAATGTGTGAAGTAACGATTTTTTAAATAAATCTAATTAATTTTTATTTATTAAGCTTATTTCGTAATATTCATTATATTTCTATGTATGTATATACATATATTGTCAGAATTATGAGAATTTAGGACATATTAGTAAATTGATGGCTTTTAGGATAAACTTATAGAAATAACTAATCGATTGAGGGGCGAATAAGGTCAGCTATCCCCCGGGCTGTGGATGCAAGGGTTAGTTACCGCAATGTAATTGTTGGTACATCCGGATATCTTGGCCACACTGTTTTCAAACTATGAACTTCTTGTTTACTTGTTTAGGCCTGAAACTTAACCGTCATTAGCGAAGTTACGTTAATCAGTCGTTAGTAGTACAAAACAATATCAATTTTTCGCTCCTTCAGGCAAATATTCGGAGTTCGACAATATATGTGCAATCTAAATACACTGTTGTTATATTTTTTGGATTTGAAGAATGAAAAACTGCCAAAGATAAACTACTAATGATATAATGATTGGAGATGCCAAAGAATTATTAATAAATGGAAGATCCAGAAGAAGTGTGGTATTTCTTCTGGAACCCTAATTCGATTTTACTCGGGGGTAAATATTGCAGATCTTTCAAATGACAACCTTGCTCACGTCACCGTAGGATGCATTCCAAACAGACAAGTGTTCTCTAAAAATCAGCAGAATTCTTTATAAATCTACAGTAAAAATCTTCAGGTATATACCAGGGCTTATCAGTAAAATGGGTAAGGAAACATATGTGGTGGCTTTAAATCCACCTTTTCTGAGATCCTGGCATACAAATCAAATGGCTGGCCCAGATTGATTTGGGACCATATAGTTCAAGACTTTCCACTCAATGTCCCGAAGCTACGAGTCTAACTAGGTGTATTAATTTTAATAAAAATACAGTAGCTAAATTTTTGAAGAGTTAAAATATGTGGAATTACATCTCAAGAACGTGGCATGTTGGTCACTGTGGCAGCAGCAGATTCAGCAAATGGTAATAGCATTCTCCCATTCTTTATATTTCTTAGAGTGAATTATAGAGACTACTTTTTAATTGCTGCTCCAGCTGAATGTGCAGTTAGGTCGAAATTTGCAGAATGAATGAAAGAAGAATATTTTGAAGATTTCACAAAACACTATAGAATTTATTAAGTGTTCCGGTCTTGTTACTGCTTGATAAACATAGTACACATTTATCAATAGCAGGCTTAAACATATTCAACGAATGGAGTGACTGCACTGACATTTCCACCATACACCTACCCCAAACTTTTAGCCTCTAAACCAGTGGTTCCCAACCTTTTTTTATTTGCTATACTTTTTAGATTTTTTAAAAATGTACGCGTTCTCGCGCGCCAAAAAGCGCCGCAGGCGATGTGCACACTTTTGGGGACTACACCCAAATTTTACCAAAATTTGTCAATAACTGATACAAATTTTTCTGAGAATCCTTTACCACGTTGCCAATGCTACTTTAATAATAATTCGACTATCATGCTTTTTTTTATTTAAAAATACAAATTATTCCTTATCTTTAATGATTCGAAGGGGAGGTAATTATCCCCAACAGCTTGAAGAAATCTATTGTAGGACTTAACAAAAGTGATGATATTTTTTATCAGTATGTGATTACTGAGCTTGCATCTGCATAATAAGTTTTATTCGGAGTTTTTATCAAAGCCAATCTTATGTCATCTTAAATATCTAACTTATTTCTGGCTTCTATCTCGATCTGCAGTAGAATTGAAAATCTGCTTTCACAGAGATAACTAGAAGCAAAAATATCACTAATATTTGAAAAGAAAGCATGGAAACTTTAGGATACGAATGACGAATCAACATTTTTCCTAAAATATATCACACGGATTCAATCAACATCTTCGCACACACACCGCTCGTCGAGCACCATAGGATCTACCTTTAGTGTGTGTGCCACTGCCATAAAAAAAAAAAAAAAAAACACGGCATCATTTCGAATCTCCAAAATTCACCCCGCACTTTATCCACAGATGCACGAAATGAGTTCCCAACTTATGCTGCTCAGGGAAATAACGTTGATTTTCAGATTCAAGAGCTTGAAGGTGATCATTAAATTCCTCAGTAAGATTGTCTACTATTCTTGTCTTCGATTCTTCAGCTTGATGTAAAGCTGTCCAAACATGGTAAATTTTCTAAAATTTACTTTACGGCACCACTTTCGGCTGAATATTATCTCTGAAGTCGATAATGTACCATGAAGTTCACAAATTTAGCTTGTTTAGCTGATATAAGATGTCTGATAAAAAGTTACTTTTTGGATCAGGTGTCATTATTAAAGTAGGTATGCCATAAATCGTGTTTTACTTCCATTTCAAAGAACAGTTTTAGTTCGTTTTCCAATTCAAAGACACGGCCAACAACATTTATTTTTGATAACCAACGAACATCAGTGAATAAAAGAAGACCTTCGTGATTAGAATCCATGTCTTTGAATAGCATTATAATTTATATAATTAACAATTGCAATCAAAGTGTCAACTCCTTCTTGCAAAAACTTTGGAAGAATTTTAGTAGCAAAGGCCAATCGGTGAATCATGCAGTGCAATCCCTTTGCTTGGGGTGGTGCAAGCTTTTTAACTTTTGACTGAAAGCTCGACCTCGATCCAAGCATGGCTGATGCTCTATCGGTGCACTAGCCACACGTTTTTCCATTGAAATTCGTTTTCCGCCGAGTGCCGACTTCGCCGGACAACTATTGGACAATGCTGCGTCTCAGGAGAACGAAAATGTCAATATCCCATATCGGATTTACTGAGCTAAATTGGCTGGCGTTTATTGTTCTTACGCTGATTCCTACATCGGGATTCGCCACGTCGTAATATTGAAAGAATATGGAATTGATGTAATTTAAGCATCTGAATAAATTTAAGCTTATATTTTATGTCCCACGTACTTTCAATGACTCACTAAAAGGACGATTGCGCCCCATTGAGGGTTGCAATACACCGGTTGGGAACCACTGCTCTAGACCGAGGTCTTCTAAAAAATACATTAACAGTGCTTCAAATGATTGGATAATAAATATCCCTGGAAAAAGCATGACGATTTATGTCATCCCTGATTTAGTACGAACGCAAAATTGGTCATTAGCAATAACACAAATAGTATAATGGCCGGATTTAGAGTAAGCAATACTAGCATATTCAGCAGATATTTTTGATGATTCCGAATTTTTGGCAGGATATTCTCTATACAGATCCAAACCCACTGAAAAAAAAATAATTATAACAAATATGGAGAGGATGAAAATACAATAAGGGATAAGTTTAACTGCGACTCCGATGGCGATGTTTAAATTTTTCCTCTGTTTGCAATTTTCTTGTTTCGAATTTGTTTTTCTCTGAGCTTATATGAAATGTTTTTGTCTCTTTTATGTGCCATTTTACTTTTATATCTTGTTAAGTCATTCTACAACTATTTGCCTGTAAGAAATATATTTTGATTAAAATCATTGGAACTTAAAGTGAATTTTTACTTATTTACACTTTCAAGCCAACCTACCCCATACAATGCGCCATTTTATCCCACAAGAAGGGTAAGTTGATGTACATGACATGAACACATAATTGAATAAACTTGATACCAAACATGTTATATTACTAAAAATTATAATAAACCATTAGGTTGAACATAAACTATAAGCTTCATGTCAATTGTATTTTTTTAAAATTATTAAATGAAAAGTACGATAACTATTTCTCCCCTCTTTCTGTGTAGATATATTACTTTGCAATGAATTTTATTTAAGAATAGTTAGAAATATAAAATACATCACGAACATAAGCATGCCACTTTAAACAGGTGTTTAATTGTAAACTATATCTATTATCAACGTGTGCTGAATATAACTGAAAGTTTTTTTTAAATCAATTGTTACTGCTATGCTAGTTCATCTTAAATAGATGAGTTACTTCAGTGAATAGAACCGCTGAGCTACAGGATCCAACCATCAATGAAGAATAAGGTACAGAAAGAATCAACGAGAGTCTTGGAAAATCGAGAGAGTCCCAACTCGCAACTGAAAATAGTCACAAAAAGCGAGAAACTAAATACCTAACAGCTTGTAAGTAAAGACAATATAAATCTTGAAGAAAGATGAGTGACTATATTTATAATAGAACTAATGGAAAAGAGAAGATTGCATGTGAACAAGGATGAAAATATGTGCATACAGTAAGCTTACAAAAACCTACCTACGTATCAAAATAATTGCTAAGAAAAAGAAGAATAGTCTATATAGGCAGATGCACATATATAGAAAACTTTGTCTTAAAAAATGACAGCTCCAACGTACATAAAAAAATAGCTTGTACCAAAGAAAATTCTACTAAGATAGAATTTTCTTTGCTGGTACACATTAAACCATAAAAAAAGTATATATCACTGGGTGAAAGCGGTAGATACCAAAAGCAAAATGGTGACGGGAAATAAACATAATTAATCCATTTAAAAGTGTAAAGGAAATAGATCTGTAATGAATATGAAGATATGAACGAAGGAAAATGCCCAAACACAACAAACGCAGTAGTAGACGCAGTTGGACTAAGTACCTATTAAAAGGAGTAAAATGCAGGTTCCGACCAAACAGGTCCAATATAAATACTATTAGAATTATGCATATTGAAATAGAGACAGTTATAGATGGTGTATGGAACCAAATACCGTACGTTTTCTGAATCACAAAACGACTCCAATTAAGTTCGTCACAATCGTATTGTGCAACTGCTCAGGAAGAAGACATAATGAACTATTATCCACGTAACGAGATTGCGAAGAGAACGAGCGTTCAGAAGGGATGGAAATAGAGCGATGTATAAGGCAAGGATTCCCTTCTTCTAAGAAGCCGTGACATCAGTGACTGAAGAAACGACTGGTACCTAAATTAAAGCAAAATTGCGATTGAAAACCTTAGATTAATTAGCTGACGATATTAATAATAGCTAGAAGGTTTAGGTACTAAGTGGTCTAAGTGGTGGAAATCAGCGAGAAAAATTGATTCTAAATAAACAACACAAAAAACAAAATTTATAAATATGACAATATCTCTAACACAACTCTAGGAAACATAATGGGTCTTTTTTGACTTTTTTTGTAAGGTCATAATAAAAATTTCATTTACATCCCATTTAGATCCCAAAATGTCGAAGAGTTTCAGACATAGATCACGCATGAAATTCATACTATTCAAAATGCTCTTGTAAATACACTACATAATTGTGTTCAGCGGATTTATTATTGTCGAGAGGTGAATGGAGAACAGTAAAATAGCACTGTAAATCAAAATTGTACAAATTTATTAATTACTGTTCTTTTTCAAATACATAGATTTTAAAAACTATACCTAGAAATTGTTTAAGTAATATTTTCAGCACTCGATAACTCGAAAATGGTTGGATTTAGATACATTATGTATATTACAATTATTGCTAAGCATTGAAGGAAATTTGAAATACCCAATAATATACAGGGGTGTCCGTTTAAAAAAATGTAACTTTGATGTGTCACGACTTTATGACCGACCCTGTATATTTAAAATTATTAATGTCTAATGGGCATCAAAAACCCTAAACCTTTTCTATTCAACTTTTTTTGATACCTTGTTTACTTTAGCCAATAATCGACCGTTCCCATACATATCAGCGATCCTGTATATTGGTTTCGCTTTTGTTATTATCATCTATGGTATGTGAGAGTAATTAATACAAGGTAACACCCAAAAGAAGATATCAATAAACCAAAAAATTACCATTTCAACAAAAACGCGGAGAAATAACTAACACTTTCAATTAATAATTAAATGCCACTTGCGACACCTCTCTGGAAAGCTTATCAAAAATTCTTTTCAGCTATACCAAAATTGATGAGACTTAAGTGAGATATGTTAGCAAAAATTTGAGAAAAGATTTTAAAACTCGCTCTTGCAAAATTTGCCGGGAAAAATTTCAAAATAAACGTAAATGATGAAAAAGGATCCCAAGCCTAAATATTAAAAATATATTGTAGTTTTTTTAAACCATTTTATTAAGTACTTAAAATGATTTCGATTTTGTTCTAAACAGAAACGAAGTCGATTTTCAACTTTCTGAAAAATGACTCTTGGAGTATCAATCATGCTCTGCTCTGGCGCAATTCTGCCGTAGACACCGGCGGGGTTTTGTAAAGTAGTGTTTAAATGTAACCCCATAAAAAGACGTTCATGGGGATAACGTCATGTGAACTTGGCGACCCCCACAGTTGTACTTTTTTTGCCAATCCTATGGTTTGGGCACCGAGCATTAACTATACGATTGGGCAACTTCGCCGCGCCGGCGCCGCGCGCCGCTTAAATTTCCTTATATAAAAAAAGAATCTGCGATCTTCTTTCACAGTATTCCCGCCCAAAAGTGGATTTTTTGGGGATATTGTGTGTAAAAAGATGAGGATTAATGCCATTCCATGTCTTTAGCTCTGTTTATTCATATAGCCATTTAGAAAAAAAAAGAAGACTCATCACTGAAGCAAATGTTTTTTTATAAATTCGGGTGTTGTTACCCTAATTATCCCTTCCATGGTTTCACAAAACTGAATTTTTCTATCCGGATCATCGCCGTCAAATTCTTGGAAAAATTTTATTTTCTAATGCATTTTCACTATACTCTACTGACAGGTTCTCTGGATTAGCCGGTAATTGCTGCTAAATACGTCTTGATACCTTTGCATTTATAGAAACTTCGCCAATAACCTAAATCTGCATATCTTCATTCAAAACTCTAGGGTGTTGTCTTTTTTTATAACGAACGGATGAACGGATCCAGTTATTTCAAATTTTAAAACCAAATCTCTTATGTACAGGGTGGCTCGAATTCGTGTCTATGTATGGGGAACTCGAAAACCGTAAGAGATACAGTGTCGGTCAAATTAAGGCAAAATTGCGCATTTAGGTGCCTGACAATATGCCGTTTAGAAAGTTTTAAAATTCCGAGTAATTCCGGAGATATTCGGAAAAAACCGAAAATTTGAAAAATCGTTTTATTTTTTTCCTGGGCTTATTTAAAAACGGATTTCAAATTGAATTGCACTTTTGCATTGCCACTTTTTCCGCTCTATCCAATGATGGTATCCAGTTTGAAATCCGACGTTTCGTCTTCAAGGGATCATCATTAACTTTCTTTTTTTAAATACGAACTTTAATTTTTTTTATCGTTTTTCAGATGGTATTGGCTTTATTAATATGATTATGTGATTTTATTTTTAATTTTTTTTATTTATTTATTTTTTTTATTTTTATTATTGTTTTTTAAATTATATATTTTGCTCTGGCGTAATTTTAAACATTTTAAGATAGGTACTTTTGAAATATTTATATTCTATAAAAATATTTTATTTTGTTTTTTGTATTAAGTGGAAAATTGAAGCGTATTAAAAATAAAAAATAGTAAAATTATTTCTTACGAGAATATTAAATTAAATTATATAAAATCACGCCAAAGCAAAATATATAAAATAAAAATAATAAAAAAATAATAAAAATAAAAAAAAATAAAAACACATACTCATATTAATAACGCCAATTCCATCTGAAAAACGATAAAAAAAATTAACGTTCGTATTTAAAAAAATAAAGTTGATGATGATCCCTTGAAGACGAAACGTCGGATTTCAAACTGAATATCATGATTGGATAGAGCGGAAAAAGTGGCAATGCAAAAGTGTAATTAGATTTGAAATCCGTTTTTAAATAAGCCCAGGAAAAAAATAAAACGATTTTTCAAAATTTCGGTTTTTTCCGGATATCTCCGTAAATACTCGGAATTTTAAAACTTTCTAAACGGCATATTGTTAGGCACCTAAATGCGCAATTTTGCCTTAATTTGACCGACACTGTATCTCTGACGGCTTTCGAGTTCCCCATACATAGACACGAATTCGAGCCACCCTGTACACATGGCTGACGTTCTTGTCAGGATGCATTCCATTCAATGTAATGGCAGTTCTCAAATAGCACACCATAAAGAAAAATCATCTCTATTCATTTCCGAATTAAAATAATTCGAAGAAAAAATGCAAAGCCAGTTTTAAAATATGTTCTCAAAATTTTGCTAACATTTCGCGCTTTAATCTCATTAATTTTGGTATGGCTGCAAAGCATTTTTGATAAGCTTTCCAGGGAGATGTCACAAGTGGGGTAGTACATTAAGATTTTAAAGTGGAGGATGACCCGCAAAATATCTCATTTTTATCTCTCCGCGTTTTTGTAGAAATGGTATTTTTTGCTTTTTTGACATTGTCTTCATGTAGAAAATATGGCAATTGAAAGTTTTCAAATTGTCACCCTGTATCCTGTAATCTATATGATACTTTTTGGCACTTATCTTCTAATATAGGCGTGAGGAGTGCTGTGGTGTGTGGTATGAGTACTTAATGCTTATCGGATATTGCACTGAGAAAATTTGCTCAATACAACCCTTGTATTGGAAGGTGTTTATTAGCGGCAGTACAACTTTGTATTTTCACAATAAACCTTCCCTTATTACCACAATAAAACTTATCGTTCTACTTTCAATTGTATACTAAATATTAAATTTTCTAATTGTGATAATACAAGCATATACTGTTATACAAAATTTGTATATTGACTAAAAATATTTTGTATGCGAATTTATTCATTTGAAATTGTATAGAGGTTAAACAAAAATTGAAGACTGGCAATATAAGTAGTTGTTTAGACGTTCCTCTGCAAACAAATGCAAATTTAAGCAAGCAATATATAATGACCGAAATATTATTTATTTACCGTTAATCAAAAATTGTACTGCCATTACATAATTATAAATTTGGGCGCCGACAAGAGATCCAATCAGAAAACGACTAAAGCACGCGTGACTGATAAATCAATGCTAATTGGTCGTTCATGTGGCATTCGGCCGGCCGGCATCGCGGACGCGAAACGCATCTTGTCGATTGAGTCCAATTCCACACAACAATTAATCTCTAATCTTAAACTGGCCCATAAAAATTTTGGCCATTTGATATTTGATGTACAAGAATAAGTATTTTTCTTTTCGGTTAAGTGAAGTGCCTGTGGGAAAATTTGAGGGTAAGTGTATTTTACAGTATATATAGATAGGTACCTATAAATCTAGAGGTTATGGGGCCCAACGCCTCATACCACTATGATTACTAGGTATAATGGCGATCTTTTCTGGTTTTGCTGTAGCCATCTAATATTTTAAATTTTTATTTGCCGATCTTCTGATGTATTTTTAAAGTGTAATTTCTGTTTTATTTTACTTTCGGAGTCCCTATTACTTATAATTATTATGGATAACGCCAAATTTAGTTTAAAAAGGCTTTAAACTATAGGATACTTTAATTTTATTTTAAAACATTGGTCATTAAAAGTTACCATCCTGTACTGTGACTGATGTAGTGTTTCGCCCCTTTTTATAGTTAATGCGATTAGAAAGAATATAAAAAAGTTTAGCAAATCATCAGAAAGTTAATTATAATTTTTTTGACATTAATGCTGAGGTGAATCGCTCCATTTTTGGGAAAAATATTAAATTAGCTTTTTCTGAAAATTATAAAAAATATAATAAATATTAATGTAATAATTTAAAAAAACAATTTATTCAGATTTTTACATAAGAATATTTATGTTCACTTATGTGACAAGTGATAATTCTTTCGGCATATCAGTGACTTTTTCAAACAAAATCTTTTATGCTCAGCTAGTTTATCTTATAATTCCCTCTTAACATTCAGTTTTCCTTGTAAAAACCATTTGTTTTAAAAGGCACTGTCCATGATGCCGAAATAATTATTGTCACATGTTATATTGAACATAAATGACCATAAAAATCTGAACTAATTGTGTTTCTTTCAGCTATATTGTATATTATAAGTAATAAATATTAATAGCTCACACATATTTTATTTTATTTTTTCCAGAATGCGGTCCGGTCAAGAATGATAAACTAGAAATACTATCGACAATAATAGAACCAAGAGAAAAAGTTCTGGATCTTTTGGCTGAAACATGTCAGCAAAGGGGACAAATACTTAAACCCTCAACCCTAACAGTTCAAGAAATATTTGCAAAACATGCTGCATTATCGACAAGCTTGGGACCTGATTTGGTAATTAATTATTTAGTTAGAATGCACCAAAATTTAATAAATAGAAATAAGTTTGTTAGTTGTTTAGATACCTACTCCTTGGGTAATATTTTTACTGGCGCAGGTATTTGTGTTTGGAGGCTTATCAATAATATGATGAGGGTCCCAATTATTATGTTTTTTAGAATATACATTTTTTGTTGATAATATATAATAACGGATTGTATTTAAATTAATTAGTTTATGAGATTCCACAATGGTTCAAACATTTATTTTGTAATGAAGTTTAATGTTATCAATAAAAAAATATTTCAACAATTAAATAGTATTATTATTACTGAAAACCAATATGATTAGTTGTATAATAGCAATACAACTAACTATGTATTGGTAGTACAACTACCTGTATATTGGCAATACAACTATTTGAATCTTGGTAGACAACCGCTTGTATAATGACAATACAACTACTTGTATATTGGCAGTACAACCACTTATACTTCCAATATAACTACTTGCATAGAGGTTATACAACCCATGTATTGTCACAAAACAACCAATTATATAAAGGCTATTCAAGCGCCTTATAATGGCATTACAACCACTTCTATAATGGCAACACACTGCTTTTACACGTGACAATATAACAAGTAAATCAAATTTTAGAATAGCATATTGCATACCAGCAATACATGACTTAACCTGTCCCAAATGGTATACACGGAATGCATTGGGGCAATAAAATTTTTGTATAATGGCTAACTTTTTTTTTTCTGAGTGTGATAGGAAGTAAAAAAAATATTTTTGTGCCAAATTTTGAAATATAAATTAAACGTCTGATGCTGCCATATTTTTGGTATGTATGTATGTACTATGCGGCACATTTCGACTATTGAGAAATATCACATTTTTTCTTATAAATAGTTTAGAGTAAAATAAGAGAGTCAATTTAAAAAGCAGCTCTATAGTCAGATTAAAGGCATAAGCGGTTTTGCAATTAACTGAAGATAAATATCAAAATTTACATGTTCATATATAAGTACCTACTAATTTTATATATCACTGTTGCATATTTCCATATTCGCTTACAGTAAGTATGGCATAAAAACATATATACATCTACCATATATTATTAAATATTTATTCTCGTACATATCAATTAACCGATATGAAGAAATGACCAATTATTCTAGATGCAATAACATTATTATGACATTGAAAAGTCATGTACCTCTCGAACGTCATATTTTTAAAAATAAGTTGTTGGGCGAGTTGTATTTGCCATGCATTTCTATTCCATTTAGGTTGTAAAAGAGAAACGTAAGTGAAATTATTATTATTCGAGATATTTTTTCAAAATAAAGCGCATAAGCGGATCAACTCTTTTTTGTCGTATCTGTAGACAGCAGCCGCTAGGCGATATTGTACGAATAAAAATGCACTGCCTCGTTATAATTTGTATCTCATTCTATAGCTATCTTATATATTATTTATCGCCAGATCAAATTATTACAATAATTAAATATTGCATTAAAGGTATTTATAGCAGGTGTTCTTTTAAGTCATATTTTATCTTTTTTAGCTCATAAGTGGTAACATTTTATGCGTGGTTCATATGGAAATAAATTTAAATTAAGTAATATTATTTTTTTATGAAATTCAGGAAGTGAATAGTAGAAACATATATCTTACTATAGAGTTTTAGGTCATAAATTTTTTTCAATTAATCAAATGCTTGCTTCTATAAAAACTTCTGTTTTTACCTTTTCACATTTATAGATAAAACGTGTATTACGTCATCATTTACTAAAGATATTTCATAATTATTATTCTTATAAAATTGATAATAGATCGCGTGTTAAAATTCCGACAAATTATGTTTATGCTCCTTAACTTATTAGTAGTAACCGATCGGGTGAAATGAATCTTCCTCACTGCAAATACAAAAGGATTCCAGAAAAAGTTCACGGAAATCGGCAAGGCCGTATTTAAGAATATGCTGCATCCTATGGGCACCGAAAATGAACAAGAGACTAGAAGGTCCACTCTCAGTCGGCACTTTTGATGTAGCGCTTACAAAGGCGAGACGCCAGACTTTAGACCAGACGGGGTGAATCGTGGCACGAGGCCTGAGCGGTTAATCAGCAGTTCATCAGGTTCAGAGACGGGGCAAGGAGGGAAATACTGGGGGCGGGACTTAGAGTGAACCTCCTATGGGCTCGCAACACAAAGGTTTCCGCACCACTGTACCTTTGACATCAAATATAATCCAGTGAAATCAGAAGTGATTATATTACTAATATATTCTTTACAGCACTATTTTTATTGCGGAAAGTAACACATTTCCGGACTGAAATCTGAAACAATGAAATAAGCAATATATCGAGATTTCCATGCCAGAACGACGACGTATCCACGAAATGTGCTATTTTGCGTTTAATTCCAATAGTAATAGGTTGGTCGTACCAGAAGATCGTAATTATTGGAGTATTAGCGCTACTTTTTTTTTATTTTTGGATGGAACAATCCATATCACCTTTTGTCCTATAGAAGGAATCTTTCAGTTGTAGTGATCATGTAGTTGTACGTTTAAATTTAAATTTAATTTGCGCTGAATCAATGTGTGATGTGTTGTCATTATATATATATATATATTCACAAGTTATTCAGCATCAAATTTTTTTCTCTAACACTATTTCATGAAAGTATTTTTTTTGAAAATGCTGAAGACGAGGCAGTGGAAAACCATGGTTTTTTAGATAAGACTCTTTTGGATACATGCATGTAAGAATTTAAAATGTATGTCTTACTTTAATAAAGCTTGTTAGAAACTTATTCTTATACTATTCCAGTAGAATAGACCAATCCACTAATAAGTCCAGGAAGTCTTGGAGAATTGTGAATGACATACGTGGTGGACGTGGGGACGCTCTTTTCCTTGACACATTGAAGGCTAATTCGCTCAACAGTTTTTAGCAGGGTATTTCTCTGACTCTCTCTTCCGAAAACTTGCCGCTATCTGATGCCGATCCGGGATCATACTTGAACAAGGTTCATGTTACTGAAACATTTTTCCTTAGGGCAACAGACCCAACTGAAATAAGGGATGCTTTACGCAACATAAAAAACAAGGATTCTTCTGGGTGGGATGGACTGTCATTGAGAGCATCCATGGCGATGCCACTGTCAATTCTTTCCGCCCTGGCTGAGCTGTTTTTTCCACACTCGCTCAAGGACGCCTTGATTGTCCCATTGTTCAAGAGAGGGGAACATGATAGTCCTTCAAACTTTAGACCTATACCTCTGCTCCCCACTCTTGGTACATTTTTGGAGAGATTGGTAAAACTCGAATAATGAACTTTCTAAAAAAGCATAATATTCTAAATATTCAACAATTTGGCTTTCAGGCTGGAGTGGAAACCAGTGATGCTGTATTTAATTTTCTAGAGTGTCTCTATATGCAGGTGAACTCCGGAGAGTATGCAGCGGCAGCCTTGTGTCTCACAGACAGAATACTGTTGCAGAAACTTGAAATTTATGGTTTCAGAAGAGTTCCACTTAACTGGTTCCGCTCATACCTGTCGAGTAGAACACAAAGAGTGCTTTTGGGACGCTGAGTCTAGTCTAGGGTTACGCCCTTGGACCAATCTTGTTCCCTATTTACGTCAACGATCTTCCGCAGATCCCAATTAAGGGCAAATTTGCTTTCTTTGCGGATGATACGACAATACTTTGGCATGGTTCAGATCATAATTGGCTAAAGGCTACTATTGATGAGACTTAATTCTGGTGAAGTCATGGTGCGAGTCTAACAGGTTGACACTTAGTGTTTCTAAGACCAATATTTTGACCCAAATGTAATCTGAAGGCTATTACTCTGCAAAACAAAATAATAAGTCCATCTGATACTAGCAAGTTTATGGGTTTGACAATTGACAAGCAACTAAAATTTGAACGCCATGTCTCTTCTTTAATAAAAAAAAGTAGAGAGCTATAGACGGACTCAATTCTCCCCCCACCACTTTTTTGCCCCCGCACCCCCCCTCCGGTGCCACTGGGATAGACCCCGCCCACTTGGCCTCGGGTGTATTCAACCTTGAATGACATTGAGCTAATTTGACCTTGAATGCCCTTGACAGGTGATCTTGAATGCCCTTGAGTTTTTTGTTGAAGGTTGCGCATATGACCTTGACATTGCCCCAAGTGAACGCTCTTGGGACTGTTTGCAGAGGGTTATTGTTCACGAAGATTGAAAGTCAGTTAAGGACATGCAACATGACTTTGTGCGCCCTTGAGATAATTTCTAGCGACATCGACCTTGAGTGTCCTTGTGGATATATTAAGATAGGGCCCCACGACCTTGAACGCTCTTGAGACTGAATATTGGTTACATATTTCGGTATGACGTAACATAACCTTGAGAAATATGTTCTGGGCGCTATATAAGATGCCATAATGTTAAAAACAGTCATAATCTTTCTGATTAGTGAAGCAGTGTGTTCAGTATTCTGATAGTCGCATATTGTATTATCTGTGTGGTGTATTTATTAAAGGTACTACTACTTATTTCAAACAATAATGTCTCTTTCACAAGAAACAATTATCGAAATTAATGAGAGTTTTAACAAATCAGTGGAACAAATAGAACGCATACCTTTTTCCTCTCTTGATATTGGAAAACGATATATTATAAAGAACCTACAATTAACAAATGGTCGTTTCGGGAAAAGTGTTATTGCCACATTATTTGATAAAGAAAATGGCTGTGTTTTTAGTTCTTATTTACCGAAAAGGGGTGCTGAAATTATTACCAAAGAAGTTGCTGAAATTATCAATAACTCTAACGAAAAACATAAATTAACTTATTTAGGACAAAGTGAACCCGCATACTCCGGTGCCAAAACACGTTCTCTTGTGAGGTTTGATAATCTGGAATAATTACAATATCTTCGAACTGTAATAGTTTTAAAAGTTTGATTACATTTTATTATAATACATTATCAGAATGCTGACACGTTGTTTTGTTTTTCACACAGGGCAAGATGACCAATTTTATAAATAATGAAAGTCAAGTTTCATACATTAAAAGTTTAGCAGTACTGCTAAGAAATATGCGTGAAGATATTATCACGTATTTGAGAGAGTGTGTTGCCGATGCGAACGATGAAAAATATGCGAAGTACCTGAAGGACGCATTAAATTTTTGTGTTGGTGCCCACGTGTGTGAGAAGTTTGTTTATGGTTACATTGATCTGCACACATTTTGCAGCCAAATGCTTGAGGAGGATTTGAAGCTATTGGTAATTGAAATCCCACAAATTCCCAAGGACCTCGTTGAGAAATACTGTCTTTATGAAGATGCATAAGTTACATCAGTTTGATGGAACCCAAGCTTACACCACACCTCGAGAGAAATATGTTCTACACGAAGATCCAGTGGCAGCATCAAAAATGGGCGAGAAAACACATTATTTACCACATTCTTGTAACTTTTTAAGACCAAACAAAACATTGTTTTCAACATTCTTATATGTCAGATATTGTTTAAATATATATTATTTTTAAACATGTGCAAAGTATAGGGGTTATAAATAAAAAACTTTTTTTGTAATATTTTTGTTTTTCATTTAATATATATCTATTAGTACAAAACATGTATCCAATAATTCTGGGAAACTATTTTGGTGACAGGTTTCTACTTGTGTATAAATATAATCGATTTCGAGTGAAAAAGTTGGTGTTTATGGTCTAATACACTCGAAAAACAATGATAGCCCCATTTCCCCCGTGTAACTGTTGTCATATTCTTATTTTCCTAGCAGCAATCATATTATTGACCTTCTTCTCAATTATCAACAATATTTTCATGTTTTTTTTCATTCTCTTTTCCAAATTAGTTATTTCCCCAACAATATTTTCTTTTCGTGCATCATAGTATTTTCTTTTATTTTCAAATGTGTCCATTCTGCCATCAACACTTATCAAATTTTTATTACAAGCTTCAGATATTTTGTTGACTGTTTCTGTTAACTCTATGTGCAATTTATGGATTTCCTCACATACATATATTTTGGTAGTAGCATCATCACTGGTTTCCGGTTTTGCAACGCCAATTAAACGCTTTCCCACAATATTTAATTGATTATCGGATGTTAGCTTAAATCCTATTCCTGGCGCACCACCATGCAAAATTTGAACTCCGTCACCATGAACTACCTTCTGACGACCAAACTTATCTATTGTGTTATTGGCACTCCCCATTTCGACGAAGAAATAAAGCTATTAGCTCTTACATCAATATTTATTAACTTTTTTTCATTATTTTCCATCCATCCCTCTAAATTACGTATTTTTTTAAGATTCTCTAGATCATTGATTATATATGTGTTTTCAACACCGTCCATTTTTCTATCTAGGCTCTTCAATCTTTCATTAATATGATTTTGTAATTCGTTTAATACATCTTTCATTTCTTGGCGAAGTAACTGTATTTCCTCAAGAACATACTCTTGGGTGGTAACATCGTTATCTACTACCGGTTTTGCAACATTTGATAGACGTTTTCCCCCAATATCATAGTGGCCATCAAAAGTTAACTTGAATCCGATTCCTTGTGCACCACGTAAAATCCAATATTTGCCATGTACTCTCTGACGACCAAATTTATCTATAGTGTTGTTAACTCGCCCCATTTTTAACAAGAACTAACTACTAATTATAATTTGTTTATTTTTATATGGGAACCAAAACTAATTCGTTAATATAAGTACATCAGCTCTAGAAAAAATAACTTAGTATAAGTTTAAAATGGCGCCTGTTAACAACAACACAATTGACATATTTGGTCGTCAGCGAACCAGAGCAAATGATGGATGTGCTCGTGGGCTGCCAGGCACTGGTTTCAAACTTACTACCAGTGGCGACTACGATATTCAGGGGAAACGCTTAACTAAGGTATCCGATCCAAGAAGTGTTAAGGATGCAACCAATAAGCAATATGTAGATCTCAAAATACATGAATTACGCCAATTATTTGCAAATCTAATAAATAAAGACGTAATGATTACAATGAGGAAGATTGCACAAGAACAAAGAAGTAGTGATTTAACCGAAGAAGTCAAGAAATTGATACATGAGCAAACACATGAAGATAGACGAAAATGTTTAATAATGTTTACAAATTTACAAAAAGATATTATGGAATTAAAAAAGAATATTAAATGAAAAAAATATCTAGATATTATGCATCTCTTCACACTTCTACCGTATTAAAAAATCTTTAGGATTTTAATTGGGTTTTAGATAAACAATTAAACGTAAAGATGTATTTTTAGTTGTTTGCTGCATTTACAAAGATAACATTAAACCATTATAATATACAACAAAAATAAAACAAATATTTTTAAATTAAATCATGTAGTTTTATTTCAAGTATATAGATATATATATATATATTTAAACAACATCTGCTGCATTAATCCAAGAGTTATAAGTATCGGGAAATCCTAACCATTTTACAAAAAGTTGATCTATAGAATTTCTTCTTCGGCGACAAATGACCTTTTCAATTAAGTAGACATCTGGGTTGCTGGTTTTTTGTAATTCGGCCTCATAGAAACACCCCATGATAGGTTGACCATCAGATGATTCTAACATATATGTTGGTGGATTCGTAATATTCACTTTTGCTACTTTAAACAATTCAGTCGACCAAGCTGGTGTATATCCTTTTTCAAAGACACTCTTGTATTTACTTATACGCACCGTATCACCGATTTGAAATTTAAAAGTTTTCGGTACAACTTTTAAATATTCGTATGCTTTTATATGTGTCTGCGGTGTTACATCTACAGGCTTCATTCCTATTGTACGATGAATGCTATGATTATATGACTTAGTAACTTTTGGTAAAAGCTCCAACCACCTATAGCTCCCTCTTGCAGAAAATTCTTTGTATAATCGATTTTTCAGTGTTTTAATAGCCCTCTCCACTATAGCGGCCTTTTTGGAACTGTATGTAGAATAATGACGTATGTTGAATTTCTTCATTAAACTGGTAAAATGTTTATTGTAGAACTCCTTTCCATGGTCACTTTGCAAATTTGTTGGAGCGTATTTTGCCTTCTTGATAACGTTTTTCATTGCATTGGTAACATCAACACCGGTTTTAGTTTTGATTGCAACCGTAAACATATATTTCGAAAAACAATTTATACATACTAAAATGTATCGAAAACCAGCATTTTCAGTTGCAAATTGCTGCATTTCCGCTAAATCTATCTGCCATAAATCGTTATAGCCCTTTATAATTGTTCGTCGTCTTCGAAAATTTTTTCTTGCTGCTTTATGTAACTCATTCACAACTTCCCATTTTGTTGGTGTAGGTTCCATTGTTATTCAAGCGTGGGTAAATACTGACAATGAAACAAAATAGTCGTTCTTAATAAACGATACCTTCTTCTCGTAACTCTTCAATTATTGATATTATTTCATTGTCATGTCCCGTATGACCAGCTGCTTTTGAGCTACACAACAGTCGGAGCCGACTAATCAATTCCTGAGGTTTATTCCAATAAACATAGTCAACACGACGAGAGGACAATAGTTTCTTTGAAGGTAATTTAACGCGAATGTTTCGAACTCCACTCCCTTGCGGAGTTGTCATTAGTGGTTTTAATATCCGAGAAAACTTTGTCCAACGTGTTGTTCTTATACTCCTATTGTTTTTATAATCATTGTGCATTGCATTAGTAAGTTTTAAAATATGTTTGTAATTTTGTATTGTTTCCGCAGATATGTTATTAGGATTATTTAAGGCTGCGGGTTTTCTGAGGAAAAGTAGGTCATACAATTCATCACTTCCCTTAAATGTGCCAATTATTTTTCCATCCCGCGATAATGTAATATTTCCAGAGTTAAATAGTACTTCAGAATTTCCTAGGAACAATTTCTTTTTATATTTCTTATTTGTCCTTACTCCGTAAACAGTGTCATATTCTGATGGTTTCTGGTATAATCCATGAATATAATCTTTGGCCGTGTCGGATGTTTGTAAACCAACCTCTGATTCTCCCATATTAAATGAATAATCAACTTCAGGGGCACTATTGCCACGCATTCGTTTTTCCAATGATGAATAACTTTTATGTATTGGTGTAGAGAAAATGTCCGGCTGTAAATGTGATGGGGTACCCTCTGTCCAATATGAATTTGTCTGCTGTAAATCCGAAAATGACGGAGTTTTTTCTGTTTTCATTATACCAGTAAAGTATGGCTTTGACGGTAATTTTGCTTGTTGGAAATGGGGTTGTTTCCGTTCTGATTCCTCCTTCAACACACTAGTTAAAGAATTGATCGGTTTAGTAATTGGTTCATACATTTTTTCTAAAGCTAACTTGTCATCTCTCTGAATTGCTTTAATTTCATTAAATTTCCTTCTCACAGCCTCAGTTGCATCCAATAATTTTTGTTTTAAACCAGTATCTTGACTCATGATGTAGTTCGATTATTGACTAACAATGAAATGATGCTAAAACTAACTATTCCATAGATATATAGCTGCTGAAACCCTTTCGATATCGCCCCGAATTTAAGTCGCTGTCTTTATCAATTACGAGAAAACCGTATTTGTCATTCCAACACTTGGCACATAATTCCAGAAATTGTTGGAAAGCCATATCTGGCGTTACATGATCGGAAAATATATGCCGCAAATTCATCTCATCCTGTTTAAATAGTATAATAAAATTCGCATTATCGCGAACCAGTTGTTTGGGCACCTTGGAATAAGTTTGAGCCAAATAAAACGAGTCGACATTCTTGTGTCTACCCATACTGAAATATGATCTAATTACATCTTGCTTTTCACACATTACATCGTCGAATATGAATATGGAATTGGGTTTCGCATCTGAAGGATCTACAATGTTTGTTGTATTACTAAACGTGTAAAATCCCAATCCTTTAATTTTTGCCATAATTTCTCGAAGATACTCATACTTTGGCTGATATAACGATTTCGAATATATATAGATATTTTCAAATCTTAACCCTAGAGGGTGGGTTAACAAAGAAATCATAACGTTTGTTTTGCCACAGTTGGAGGGACCAATGATAATTCCTCGAATTGATTTTGGTAGAAGCCGCCCATGACGTCTCTCTTGTTTTTCATTTGCTACACAGCACCCAATTTTTTCATCCAAATTGTCGACATGCAGTGTTTCAGGAAGTTGAATGAATTTCATGCTTTATGTCTATTAGTAAATATTATTATGAAACACGTGTGTATCAAGTCAGTCAAATGCCACCAGCCAAACGAAGTGGATCTCACAAAAATCGGTTGAACACTGGTAGTGGAATAGTCAATTCGTTAATTAATAAGCTACCATTTGAACTTCATCTTCCGGGTTATCAGTATTGCGGACCCGGCACTAAATTGTATAAAAGGTTGGCGAGAGGCGATACTGGAATCAATCCACTGGACGCTGCTTGTAAAGAACACGACATAACATATTCGAAGCATACAAACGACATAACCAAACGTCATCAAGCGGACTACGAGTTGGAACAACGTGCTTGGCAACGAGTAAAATCTAAAGACGCAAGTCTGGGAGAAAAAGCTTCTGCTTTGTTGGTAACCAATATAATGAAAACAAAACAACGCTTTGGAATGGGTAATACATCACCTGTAAAAAAGAAGAGAATAGGATCTAAGAGAAAATCTAAAAAAAGAAGTAAAAAAAGAAATAGTGGAAAAGTTGCCTTTGGTCGTGCCATATCACAAACTATTAGAAATACATTAAAAAAAGCGGGGGGAGCAAGTTTTGTTGAAAAAAATTTGGGTAAATCAATTAAAATGGCTTTACTCGCAGCCCGCAAATCCCTGAAGAGTGTTGGCGGTAAACGAAAAATTCGAACTCCAAGAATAATTCCTATACCTAGGGTAGGTGGTATACTTCCCTTAATACCCATTTTTGCTGGATTATCTGCATTAGGATCATTAGCTGGTGGGGCAGCAGCAATAGCGAGAACCATAAAGACGGTTTCGAATGCTAAGAATAACAAGAATAACGTTGGCGAAATTACATTAAAATCAAAAGGAAATGGTTTATATTTGAAACCATACCGTACGGGTTTGGGTTTGTATATTCGCAGCTCAAAAAACTAAATATTCACTCCCTACCACAAAGACCACTATCCAACATCGATATAGAAAAGTATGCAACCAAAGCTAAAATACCGCATTTTAGAGGTGTATATATGCGAGATACATTACCATCAAATGGACCAAAAAGAAATGAAGCAGCCATTGTTAATTTGGATAGCTTGGAAGGTATGGGAACTCATTGGGTTGCGTACAGAAAAAATGATTCAATTGTAACCTATTATGATAGTTTTGGTGATTTACCCCCACCACTTGAATTGGTTGAATACCTATATAGAGGACGCAACAGAGTTAGAAACATTTACTATACATATGACCGCCAACAAAAGTTCGGTACAGTGTGGTGCGGGCATTTAAGTTTGAAATTTCTCTGTAAGCCATAGGAACGTATCAAAATGACACAAAGAAAGTGTGAAAATGTGTTGGACTACCTAAACGCCTATTCCGAATCTGGGACTTTTACCAAAATGAGTAAAGTACAGTTAAGAAAAATACCAAAACAAGTTTTACTTGCATGTGCACCAAATGAAATTGCCATAATATGGGAGAAGTTACCGGAACGTTTGCAAAACGATTTGGAAGTATTAAAGTACCAATATTGTTTGGATCATTACAACAGCGGTTCGGATGATGGCGATGTTATTGATGGACCACCGCCCAGAAAGTTGTTTTGTTGTTATTGCAACATGAAAGACATAAGTATTCATGTGACAAAGGTTGAAGATGCAACCGGTGTTAATGAGACAACGGACAAATCTAATAAATATTTAAATAAGTGTTGCAAATTACAATAAAATAATGGTTTATGAAGTAAAGTGATCAGTCATGTCGTACACGTTCACATTATCAGGTTATTCAAGTGAATTAACATCCTACTTTTACCCGCCAATCGATTTACAGAAAACCTGTAAATATGGTGTGGCAATGTTGGGATTCTACACATACAACTCCATTTTTAACGTTGATGAGAGCAACAACTGTCTCGGCTATTCCAAATCCGATAGTAAACAGTTTCAAGTTATAAAGATTCCACCTGGAGCCTATGAAATATCTGATATTAATCGCTCGATTGTGGACACATTGAAAACATTATCGGGTGATAAAAGCGAGAATATCTTTTCATTGCAGCCCAACAACAGCACCTTAAATTGTGAGTTACAATCGAAGTATGATATCGATCTGAGTTATGCAACTTCCATAGCTACATTAATCGGATTTAAAAAGGAAATATATGAAAAAAACGTTAAGCATATTTCAACTTTTCCAGTTAATATTATGAAGACCAGAATAATTCGTGTTGATTGTAATATAATATCCGGGTCATACTTAAATTCAGAAGCGTCTCACACATTATTTGAATTTGACATCGATGTAGAACCCGGCTATAAGCTAACAAAAGAACCAACAAATGTCATATATATGCCCGTAATGCCTGAGGGACGCCAGTTTATAGACAACATTACACTTCGCATCTTGGATGACAATGGCGAATTAATAGATTTTCAAGGTGAAAAAATTATAGTTAAACTAGAATTGAGGAAACTTCCATAAATAGTTTTCAAAATGGCTTTTTGTTACAATCGAATCGAACCAAAATCTATCAAGATTGTAAATAAAAGTAAAATACATCGTCCACGTCGAATCACTATTAGCTCAGATCTCGAATCGACTAGACATAATATCAGTAGAGACGACCAGAAGTTCCTGAAATCCTTGGGTCTAATATTGAGAATATGATGTTGCCTTCAAGTGAAAAGATGGAAGTTTTCGGCGAACCTGTTCTTGACAACTCAATAGTAAGTTTTCAAGAGCATACCTACAAACCATATGGATCACCAACATTTAGAAATTCCGATGAAATTCGCATACCCGTACACTTTCAAGACCTTATTTTGGATGTATCAGAAAGTTATATTTACATTGAAGGTACATTCACACCAAACGATGCCACAAAATCGTGTTACTTGTCTAATAATGCACTCGCTTTCCTGTTCGATGAAATTCGTTTTGAAATAGGGGGTGAGCAAGTTACCGTTGTTCGAAAGCCAGGAGTAACAACCACATTAAAAACAATGGCATCCTTTGGATCTACACAATTGAAAACGTTGTATTCATGCGGCTGGGGTTTATCGGCCAAAGAACAATTCATTTTAGACGCTACTAGCCATGTTTTTTCTGGAAAATTACCACTAAAATATTTAATGGGTTTTGCCGAAGATTATACCAAAGCAATATTGAATGTTAAGCAAGAGCTGATACTTATTATTGCTCGAACATTTAACAATTGTTATATTGGCGAAGTAGATGCAAACATCACAATAGATAAAATCGAATGGAAAATTCGTCACATAGTACCAGAGGACCGTCAAAAGTTGAAAATGTTCTCCCGCATTAATAAAGGAGGAAGCAACGCTATTGTTCAAATGCCATTTCGAATGTGGGACCTATATGAATTACCATCCTTGCGACAAACTCAATCAGATGTATGGGCAATAAGAACAGCAACAAGTTTGGAGCGTCCCAGATACATAATAATTGGATTTCAATTTTTAAAAAATTGCGATAGAAGAGATGCAGATGCTACACAATTTACTTCAGCCAATATAAGTGACATTAGACTATATTTAAATGCAACTGTTTTTCCCTACGAGAGATGGAACTTGGATTTCTCAAAAAAGTTGTATGCCCCTGCCTATTACAGTTATGAGAACTTCCAAACAAGTTATTATGGTAAAGCTAGTAATGAACCTTTACTAAATGTCGAGGAATATATGCAAAACCCAATATTCGTCATAGATTGTTTGCATCAAGCCCAGGCTGTGAAATCCTCAACCGTTGACATCAAAATAGAGTTTTATTCAAGGAAAACATTCCCTAAAGACACTAAAGCTTACGCATTGATAATTCACGATTCATGTTTTACATATAATGTTTTAAATGGTTCCGTTTCAAATAAAGCTTCATTCTAATTAATATGTTTATAAACATAGTTCAGTTTAAGTAAACTAATTTATGTAATTTAGCTATAAGGATATATGTTCAACCAGTTTATTTTAAAAATAAAATGGTAATTAAATTAAATTGATTTTTACTTCACTATTGAATGGGTCATATCATAGAATAGGAGTAGCGATGTTGCCATCGCTAGATATTCCCAATTACAAGTCCTGTGCAATTTGAAATATAACATATTCGCATGTATTGTAATAAAGGTAGAAAGTTTACAAGTTGGCAACACTGATGACCCCAACAGAGGTGTGGCCCGCGCCGCGATCGCATGAAAATACACGTATATCATATATTTTTTTATTTCTATAAGCATAAAATACAAATATTACACATCATTATGTTCCAAGTTCTCTTCTTGGTTCTCTGGAACCACCCACCAAGTGCTGTCCGCAGGGCCATCAAATTCTCCAGGTGGAGACGGCGGCGGAAGCCACCAACTCGATGAGTCTGGCTCCGTTTGTTCCACATCTAGTCTTTCCCCAACTTCTTCTTCATTTTCCGAATCATCGTGATCGAATTGAGGCCACCGCTGACCATACGATTCCGTTTCATCGGAATCAATTGACTCCGGGGTTTGTGGCCTGTTAACCGGAACCGTCTCATTACTAAAAATGGAAGACATGTTAGCAGAATAGAATTTAGAAATGAAATGAAAAATAAAATTTCTGTTCGCACATATTTATACACGTATTCATTTATCCCCACTACTAAATTAAACCCAAGGCGAGCACTCTATCTGCTTTAGATTAGCTTAATATAGATGTACATTTAATATTTTGCAGGTTATTTTGGGGTGGGGTGGTTCGAGCTGGTTCGGGGGTGGTTCGGTGGGCCATGGCGCTCTACATGAGGCAAAGATTTTGCAACAAAACTAATTTTGCAAGAAAAATAATTGAAGCAGCAATGCAGCTAACGAAAAACCATATAAATTTCACCCAATAATTTTTTGAAAAAAATAAATAATGATATAATTATTAATAACTTTTACAACAAAACTAATTTTACATGAACAATTATTTGAAGAAAAATGTGTAGAAATGAAAAGCATGCATTTTTCATCCAACACTTTTTGGCCTATCTCCTACCGTTTTTGTCCTACGATTTTTTAATTACTTTGGAAAAAAATTTGGAAAAAATTTTAAAGTCCGAAAATTTTTTTTTCGTCAAAAAATAATTTTACGTAAAAACTTATTTGAAGAAAAATGCGTAGAAATGAAAAGCAAGCATTTTTCGTCCAACACTTTTTGGTCTACCTCATACCGTTTTTGTCCTACGATTTTTAATTACTATGGAAAAAAATGTGGAAAAAATGTTAAAGTCCGAAAATTTTTTTTCGGCAAAAAATAATTTTACGTAAAAACTTATTTGAAGAAAAATGCGTAGAAATGAAAAGCACGCATTTTTCATCCAACACTTTTTGGCCTATCTCCTACCGTTTTGGTCCTACGATTTTTTAATTACTTTGGAAAAAAATTTGGAAAAAATTTTAAAGTCCGAAATTTTTTTTTCGGCAAAAAATAATTTTACGTAAAAACTTATTTGAAGAAAAATGCGTAGAAATGAAAAGCAAGCATTTTTCATCCAACACTTTTTGGTCTACCTCCTACCGTTTTTGTCCTACGATTTTTTAATTACTTTGGAAAAAAATTTGGAAAAAATGTTAAAG